>JAGVSP010005344.1:0-11445 GCA_022494985.1 Micrasema minimum
AATTAATATACAAATAATAATAACCTCCACATTTTATTCGTAACAGTATTATTATCGTTACTCCCCTTTCGCTTTTAATGTTTATTTTGTATAAATAAGACGTTTTGGTTCGTCAGCTCACGTGCTTTTGCACGTGTTCATGACATTTCAATTCTTTACTAAAAAGTAAAGAATTGAAATGTCAAGAACATGTTCAGCGTAAACATAAAAATGTATTAAAACTTAGAGAAATATTTTTTTTTAAAGTTCAAAAACATTGCAAAAAGAAGAATAATGGATTACTTATACTTAATGAGTGAAATAAATACGGTTTATAACACGATTCAGTTAATTATAAAGAATACTAATATAAAACATGCATACATAAATATGTATACTTAATGAAGCGACGAATTCTGTTTTTTTTTTAATTTTTAATTTATTTATTTCTCTTTATAAATCAAATGGTCTTTCGAAGATACCTATGCGGGTGAATATTTTTGTATTTGGTTTTATTCTTACTCTGTATATACTTACATGGTATAACAAAACTCGTAGTACAACCCGAAAACTGGTGAATCTACATCATATTTAGAGTCCAACAATGTGTAATATGACTTTTGAATCTAGGTTGAAAAAATGTTTTTTTCTTCTCATAAAAGTTTTCATAAGTACCGCAGATTAAGTTCAATTCTTTTTATTTTTATATTAAGGAACAACACTTTCGGCATGAGATGGTATTTCAGACGTTTATGCTCCAGCGATTTCAGTACAGCTTTACGATACTGAATTATAATAAAAGGTACATTTATTTACGGTGGAAATAAGCCACCGAAAAGGTACCTCATGGGTAAGTATTGTGGATAACCACAGTTGTAACTTTAAAATAAATAGTTAAAAGTAAATACCTAAATTGATTTTATAAACAAATCTCAACAGAGACGGCGCGGCATCCTTTTCGTGAACGGGAATATACAGTACTCGGGCATTTACGGGGCTATAAGGCCAAGACGAAGACCTAGTTGATAGTTGGGCGAAAATGGCCGAAAAAATTAAGTAGATGGTGGGGCTAGTGAAATTGTGCAGATGATGGGGGTGAAGTGAAAAAAAAAGAAAGTTGTTGACTGCTCTGTATTCTAAGACCAGATCAAGAAGGCAGTGGATTCAATTTTTTTCAGAGAAGACGTTGCCAGGCCACGAGAGTTGAAGAAGGTTAGATATAATAACAAGATAAATATCAATTTACAAGGACATGATTCAGAAAGTAAATAAACCTTACATAATAATATGTCAAATTACAAATTGGCATCTAAACCTAAATCAACATGTGAGTGACAGCAATTTCAAGGAGCAAATACTTAATATGGGATAAAATCCAAGTTAAATTTTTATTTAGTTTTAAAATTACAACGAATTTGAATAATAATAAATAATAATACTAAATACTTAAGGACAACCAATATAGCGCCGTTTTCGTAAGTAATCACTTCATCATCATCATCGTCATACCCATATCCGCTCCATATGTGGAGCATTGAAAAAAATTGAACATAATAAATTACCTGCCTGAGTATAAGTATGTACTTATAGTATTTTTATGATAAGTATGTGTAATTTATATATAAGTAAGTGTTAACATGTTATTTTTTAATTCTGTAATTTGATTTACCTACAATATAGATTATGTAATGGCTGATGTTCCAATTTAAACAGGCTACGCCGTGGGATTTTTGTTTATATATTTTTTAAATGTATAAATGTGTTTTTGATGTAAATCTATGTAAACAAAAAAAATTCTTTTGAAAAAAAATTAAATTAAAAAAGTAAAAGATTACATTGCTGAATTACCAATAAAATAAATAAATACATATGCGGGGCTAACAAAACGAGTAAGTTATCTATGTACATGTACAAAGTACACGAAACATTGTGCAAAGTCAAATTTTGCCCAGGGGGTGAATCCACCGCCATAAGCCCATGACCTACATAACGAGCGTGGGTGGATATATACAATGTGACTTTATGGAACAACTTTGCGGTTCGTCCTACGGCCACCATACACATGGACACGGACGCGCGACGGTTTAAACTTACACTGCATTATTTATTTGAAAAGCAAAGTATTTTCATGACAATGCGGCATTTTGTGTCCATAGTAGCGACAGAAAATCAGGAACCAGGTTTTTAGTTCCGCTCCCACCAAAACTCGTTTCCTACTATACACCGTAGGATGGCACATACTAAGAAAAAATACAAATAATGTGGAGGAACAATTAAAGTTTAGGGTTAATATCCGGGAAAATCCAAGACATTTATTTGAGTTTACTGATGTTTTTATCGTTCTAATAGTTAGTTGTGCAGTTTATTTATTATAGACATGATTTTTACATTGTTATTATAGATTATTATCTATGCATGTATGTATTTCAAACATTTCATAAACAATAGAAATCAGATTCCTTATTGCATTAAAATTACACTATTTCTTCAGCACTAATTCTTTCGTATATGCTCGCTTTCGTTCTAATATTTACACTACATTTTACATACCTACTGCAATATTATTTAAGCAAATTGATTCAGCATTTAAAAACTAGAGGCATGTCCATAAAAGGTCGCCGAGGCATTAATGAATTATTCAATAAGTATTACTTGTGCATAGTTTTGAGAAGAAGTACTTACTACATTAGTGTATTCAGTGAATGAGAGCTATTCAACTATTTTGATCGCAATCGCATCTCATTTATCGCCGCGGTATATTGATCGCAAATGACAAGATAACATGGTCATTCCTACGCTTAAGTCAGCCCAGGGTTACATAGACAAGAGAAATATTACGTTGACCCAGTCAGATAGACTATGTGTGTGTAATAAATTTAATGTATGCAAGGCAACGTGCGAGTTAACATTGAAAATTTCAGCTTTAATTTAAATTAGGTACCTGACACCTGAGTACTACGCAATAAAAGCTAACAGTATTATTAATACAAGATTAGTACAGGAATGTAACATGCTATTAAACAATTGCCTATTATTCTTATGCCTCCCGAGAGCCTTAACCATGCTTGCCTATTTTACAAGGCATCGGGTTCTCGGCGTCCTAGTCGTCCACTGTTGACAATTCGTCGGCAGTTGGCGTCAGAGTTGCGGGACGTGGACTTGACTTGAGGATGCACGGGAGTTGGCGGCCGATCGCTTGGCCCGGAGTCAGTTTGTGGAATCCATATGCTCCACATGGGGAGCGGATGTGGTATGACGATGATGATGATTTTTCTTTACTTTTTGATTACTTAAAACATCGCTGATTTATAGGTGAGTTATCTATCTCCTATATTATTTTGATCCAACCCTCAGAAACCGTTCATTGTGGTCTAAACTAAAGCATAACGTAAATTTCGTAAGTCTTATCAGGAATTCTATAAGTTTCATGATTATAATTTGCAATGTTTGCGTTTCGAGCAGAGTTCAAGTCCTTATAAGTATATCCACATCCCAGTTAGACCAGCCTTTTCAACACTCAATTACATTAGAGCAAGCATTCATTAGCGACGCGCAGAAGGTGGGTATAGTACAGCGTACAGACATTCATTAGAATTATGTAGGTATTACAATACGACATAATAATATTAGTTCTAAGCACACAATTACGCCGATTACGTAACGCCTTGCGCATATAATGAAGGCAGAAATATGTAGAATGACTCACGCGATCGTCGAGGCAGATGTACAATAAGTATGTAAATAAGAAATGAACTGAGAATCGAGACTAATTAATAATTATTATAACTTTGGCTCGTTATTGGACATTTCCTGTATGTAAAGTAAATAATACTTATAACATTCACACCCAGTCATCCAGTTCACCCACATGTTCCACAGTTGCACAGATTACACCCGCGTGCTGTGCAAGCGGGTACCCTGCAAGGTGTCGGACCCTCCGCCTCCGTATGAACATAACCTGGAGATTTGGTCGACTGCAGGCCACGCATAGGACTCCACACTAACCAGAGAACCTTTCCCGGCTGCCTTCGTGAGTTTCGTATCTTTATCGTCTCTCGAAGACGTATGAACATACTTAATATATGAACAATGATGAATTCATATAAAATAATTCAGTTAATAAAACTGTCGCCCGAGGAAATGTTAAATTTAGTATAGTTCAATAAGTATAGTTAGAGATAAGTAAATTACTAGGTGTTTTAGCATTTTAATACACACCTAAGTATCTTAGTAAATACAGCTTTCATTTACAGTAAATGCATACACATTACAATACAGTTTTCATTAATATACTTATCTACAAAAACAAGACTTTTAATTAATTAGAAACCAGCCCTTGTTTAATTTAATGCTTAAAATATTATGCAGTGTTATCAATTTTATGATAAAAAATAAGTGGCTGTAAATTTAATACAGCATTATAACAAAACACCGATAGAAAAGGATACATACATAGAAAAGGTAATCCACAATTAATATTCCACCGAGGATGTTTTCAAAAATCTGTTTCAGAAAACATGTTATACTTAAGTATGTAGTAAATCGCTGTTTTGTTATGTAGGTATACATGTATACAGGGATTTCTTCTCTCGGTGTTGAAGGCTTTACTTTCTATGGCGAATTATAGAATACAATAGAAAATAGTAATTTTAAGAAAAATGGTGACGATAACATCACCTATTACTCTTACCTTCATCGGGTTTACTTTGTAAAGTAAATAAATACGCGAACAAAGGGCAGACATTTGCTATTGTTTACAGAATAAAGGACAGGAAAGTTGAAAGATTAATCGGTTCACAAATTTCTTAAGATGTTTACTAGACCGAGTGAAAATATTCAATAAAATCTGGATTATAACCTAGTTTAACTAATAATGAATTTGAATAATGTTTGCTGACTTTTTCAATTTAAGTGTTTCATGAAATGAATACGGTTTTTCAGTCAAAGTTAATAATATATTTTCTGGCACACTGTACCAACCGAAATTTTATCCTCGTGAAAGAGATACACATTATTAGATACTACTTAAGCACCTATGTAACTTACTTATATAATTTCTTATTATTAAATAAAACTCATATCACTTTAAAGTTATATGGCTGACAAGTTACAAACGATAAGATACAGCGCAAATCTTGCTGGTAAAAACAAATACCATAAATATTAAAAAACCAAAGTAAATCTTGCTCGTTTAATGAAATGAATTAAAATAGACGCTTTTTCGTGCGTGTTAATATGAAAAAATATAGTTTACAGTTTACGAATGTGATTTGGCATACTTAAGTATACAAATGAGCCGTAAAATGAGATCATGTAGAATATAAACGCCTTGGAGGAATCACCAATTTATGATTAGCGCGCATTATAGCTTCCGCTTGGCGAGACAGGAAAATTCGAAGGAGCAAAATAAGGTCCACCACAGTGCATAAGGAAGAGCAAGTCCAATGTTTGAAAATGAAAATTTTCAAAAAAAATAGTATATTATTAGTTTACAATATTAGTATACGTAATAATATTAGTAAGTTACATTATTAGTATAGTATATTATACATACTTAATTGGATGTGATGTTGTGCTTATTTTAACGGACAGTGTCAAGAGTAATAAGATTTTCAATTTGTGTAGTATTTTTGTATATTACTTACTTATGCATCAAAAACTGAATTAAGTGGAGGCTGTTGAAAAAAAAAGACTAAATTTATTTAAAAATATGGAAAATCAACCATTTCGCGGCATTGTTGTATTTATATCAATTGGTTACTAGTTACTTAATGATAGCAATGATAAAAAAAAACATAAGTACAAGCGACAAACAAGCGTGTATTAGAGATTTTATATATTTCATAGTTGGTTTTATAACACAAACATAATATGTAACTAGCTGTGTACACAAACAAAATACACACACTTAAATGTAAATAATTTTTAAATTGCTAATTTACTAGGCATTTCACAAAAAAAATAAACTGTAAAAAAAAATTCTTTACTGGTTAGTGGTTAGGTATGTCAAGTATTAAAATACTTAAGTATTTTCTGTTGATTGATAAGTTTATCACTGCAGTGGCCTATGCACCATTGGGTGCGGATAAGGGAGAGTAGTAGTAGTAGTAGTAGTAGTAGTAGTAGTAGTAGTATATTAAGTTGTAGAAGGTATACAAAGCTTAACCTTTTTATGATAAAGATGGTTTTGATAGAATTTGATACTCGCTTGTTTTTGGATATCATAGTGTATAAAATAAATTCATTTAAATACATACTCAAATTTAGAGAGATAAATTAATGACGAGTTTGAAATACAGAACATACTTATATCTATTTCATGCCTTGACTCCTAACTTAATTTTTATCAAAATTTATAAGTCGTTGTGGCATAGGTTATCGCAGTAATATTCAAGGGTCAAACAACTGCATGAAATTAGATAACAAAATCCAATTTAACAAGCCTGTACAGTGCAGTACATGCAATATTATATTGTCTTAAATATTGTTACAAATACTGTCTACTTTTACGATACGAAGTATCATCTATACTCAACAGACATACTTACCTAGGTAAAAAAAAAAAACAAAATTTAAAGTAGTAGTAGTTAGTTTTTAAAAGTAGTTTACAAGCAAACCAGCCATGAAACTTTTTGTATAATTGTAGCGCTTGATTAAAGACGTCCTAAGTTGGTTACCCTTAAAAATCTTTGAATAAAAAATGTGTAAAAAGAATATCCTTAACTATTATTGTGCGAATGTGATTTCTCATTATTTGCGTCGTGCCTTCATAACAGGTTACATAACTACAAGATTTTGGAATCAATAAAATGTTTATTTTAATATTTTGGTTCATTTTTTAAAAGATTCGTCAAACTAGTAAACTCTTGAATTTTTGACGTGTATGGATATGAAAATAAATATATTATTTGTTAAAGGAGATAAAAAAATCAGACGATACAAACACGCCTTTGATCGATATCTAATACTTGTTAAAAAAACATTCATCTAGTGCGAAATTCCAGGGAGAAAATCGAGGAATACGATTGTATGGAGAAGCAGCCGCAGTCACGTGGCGTAGTGCCCTCTTAAAAATTATATTCTGGGTACGACTGGAATACGTAATAGCCGCGTCACGTGTCGGCTATTCATTTCATCTGTTGATCTTTTTTTTTAAAATCAGTAACTTATTGATATGTATGTACTTAATTACAGCAAATCTTTTTTTTTTATCCTAACTTTTATTAAATTATTAGGAAATCTTTATTATTAATTGATGTATTGTACAATATCAATATTACTAGCTTCATCTCTACGCGATGAGAACTGTTATTAATTATTGAGTTGTATTTTCACGGTACGTTGTGATTAGCAGGTACAGAATCCGTGACGATATTCTGGTTCATGACGAATCTACGAGGAATGTTGCAAAACAAACACAGAGTTATGTAAGATCTTGAATTATCAAAACAGTGGCAACGTGAAAATTTCATATTTCCTAATGCACATTGCACATGCACGAACTATCCACGATAATGTTCAGGTACTTAAGATAAGTACTGTTATATTCCTACTGTAACTCACTATCACTACAATAGTACAAATAATCATTTCACAGTTACCTACTAAGTTTACTCGTGCTTAGAACGAATATAATCCCTATAAGATTGAGAAGTCGCAAGGAAAAATAACACTTAAGTTTTATCTTGTGAATTTGAAGAGAAAAAAACTTAGGCATGGGTACTCAACAGCACCAAACTGACCATATTGTTAACAGATAAGTAATAAATATGTATAATACTTATAACGCATCTCAATTAGCATCAAGATAAGGTTGATAAGTAAGTAGTTTTAGGCTAGAAAAAAAGGCGCATCTCGTACATGTGCAACAATTTATTCATCAATAAATTGTTAAAAATAATTTTGGTGGGTTTATGCACTAGATTTTCAGTTTAATAACTAACTTGAATTTCAGACAACACATACTTAATATTAATTAAGAGAAACAGAACCTCTTACTGTCAATGATATTAATGTTACACTTAATATAATTTCTTGCTGTAAAGTTTTATTATTTTATTGATTTACTCGAATACCAATAGTTTAAAATGTATATTTAATGGTTTTATCTAACATAATATAAACTAATAAAATATAACTCTCTCATTTCAGTTCACAGGCAAAGGGAAACTGTGCTAATCATCGTGTTTCATGGGCCGGAGTCTACCGGCCGCGGCGTAACATACAGCATATTATAGTAATACGTAATAGTAGCATTAAGTATTAACCTCAGCTACCATATACCCGTGCAGACACGCCGTATCACACAATACTCACACAGTTTGATACACATTATGCATATTACGGTAGTAGGTATACTTGTAGCTAATCCGATAATTGCTCGCTCAACCCACGGGCTACGAACCATTGAAAATCAATTATGAAACAGGAGGCTAGTCTTTACTGCCATATTTGTGATGGAATTCGCATGGCCGAATCTTTAAACAAATTATATCAGTGCCTATTTATGCATACAGGTAATTTGAAATACTTAATTTGAGTTAATAAATAATTTAATTTAACTCAAATTAAATTATTAATAAGAAATTTTCTTCAAAAGGATCAGTCAACCAGCGTCTTCAGTTCAATCAGCCTATTCAAACAATGACACATACTCACATTAATTTTAACATTATTTGTCACATTCTGTTATATATACTTAATTTTTGTTTTCTTAATTATTTTTATAATTTTTGTTAAGGCCATAATCACTCGTAAAAGAGTGTAGGCTGCTTTTTTTTAAAATCAGAATATAAAGCAATGCTAAAAAATATTTAACATTTCAATGATATATTTTTTAAAGCATCGAGAGAAAGGTACCAAATGCGATGTTCGGAGTTTATTTTTCAATATAAAAAGAATTCTCCCACAATATAAAGAAAGTGGGCAGTAATGAATACGAACGTTCGTGTACTTTACTGTGGTGAAATAATGACAATCAAACGTTTATCAATACATTATCGGTCATCAACTGTGATGACGAAACTAAGGAAATTGATGCCACCAGTAGGTACTTACCACGCGCGCATTTGGTTCCATTTGAATAAATTAAAATTATTATTGCAATTGCTCAAAATAAGAAAGTTAAAAAGGTAGGTTCACAATGTTGAAAAACAATATACAAATCGTCGTAAAATTTCTCGAGTGCTGAGAAAAAATGTGAGGAAAATAGCGACTTGGCGTGCAGTACAAATATTTAGTTATGAACGTAAATATTTATTAAGTGTTATGCTTATTAATTTGATGTTCGCCTTCTTAGTTCTTTGCTTAGCGTGTTGTACTGCTATAACTGGGAGGAACATGGCGGTACTTTTTTTGAAGAAAAAGATAGTGTTAAATCGACTTGAATTTTACATCTTGAATTAAAACTAACAAATTAATTAAGTAGTATACGAGTGCCTGGTCGAGTTACCCGTAGTAATGCACTATTTTACTGCAGCCAATCATCGACAAATTACAGTGCAAACTCATCTATACGACGAATGCACGCACTGGCAAACAAGTATGCTTAATATATTGATGTTTTCAACACTAATCTAGTGCATTTTTAGGGAAACAGTGTCTGGATGCCATCTCTGGCGGTAATGAATAGCTACCTACTGTGTAACATTTAAAAATGTCTATGTAAAAGCCCTATGGAGTTTAAAACAACAATAAAATAAAATAAAATCTTTTGCAAGTCTGTAGGTTCTTAAAAATAATAGCATATACTTAGGTGCTTAAGTTTTTTTTTACAAAATTAGTAGTCGAGCCCACGAAAACTAAGTATAATGAAACGTCTTTACAAAATTAAAAAACCACTCCAATTCAATAATTTAGCAGGTACCTAGATACCTGCTATCGGAAAATGGTGTTTAACAATGAAAACGTGTAGCAATCTCTAATCAGAGAAAATCGCCTAATGAAACGAATCAACTTATCTTTAGAATATTGCAATGCTTCGTGAGCTTCGGTTCCGATACAAGTTTGATAATAATGAAAATGAAAGCGCACGAAGTTAAATGTTATCAAGTACTGAAAAGGTCGAGTTGTTCCACTGATATTGTGTTCTGCTGTATAAGGTCGAGATCACGTCACAAGCCACAACACACGGATGTGTGTAATCAGTATTATAGATATCAATGTAAAAATCCATTAGATGCTGGATTGATAAAATGTCATAAGTATTCATGAATACATGATCTACAAAAAAAATATAATATTCATGTCGGGACGCTTAGAAAAATGATAAAAACTCGCATTCAGGAAATAAGAGTTTTTGCTGCTACATTCACATAAGAGTTTTTGGCTCGTTCGAGCGCCAAGTAGATCTTTTTCCGTTAGATAATGTATAAGATAAATTTTACAATAGGTAAGTAGTTAGTGGTACTATAGAAATCTAGAAAACCTTAATGGAATTTACACCTTCAAACTAAATCGATCCATTTAAGTATTTTTAAGAATACTTTTTTATAAGTTTTTATTACATAAGAGTTAGTTTGTTTCTTAGACTTTGCAGGGCTATTTAGATGCAGATCACATTCCTTTTGGGATATTGTGAAGTGTGTCGAGGCAAAAAGTAGATAATAATAGTATAAACAAAACACGCACAGCAGACCCAAAAAAATGTATTATAACGATTAAATATTTGAGTATGTTTGCAGGTAGTGGGTATAATAAAACTAAATAAGATTAGTCTATGATTGTTCATCGATGTCTGCAATTATTTTTCGTATACGTTAATGAAGTTTTATTGTGAATCTGATATTATTGAAGGATGATTACAATTTTAGGAAACAAATGCATTTACAGTGTACAATGTTATCATTAGTTTTTACGATACATATTTATAAGGAGCGGCCCTCCTCTAAGCACATTTTTTTATCAACATTCATTATGCCTAGGTATAGGTCAGGCATCATACGCGTTTTTAAAAAATGATCCTGGTAGTGTCTTACTAAACTACCTAAATAACTTTTAAATCTTATGAATCATAAAAGATACTTTCTAATCCTTCTCCCTTATCCCGCACCCAATGGTGCATAGAGCACTGGATTGGTACGCCAATTGCAGTTTATAGTAATAATTTTATTACATGAAGGTAAGATGATTAGTCATACGCTTCAGTACCGTACCAAAAAAGTATAGTCAATCGTATTCAAATAAAGGATTTCCACTTTTAACATGCTAGGACCGAATTGACTACACGTCACCAGGATATTATAAGTAAGTATGATGACATGGGTGTTTGTGGCGAGGCAGTTACTGAATGCACCTGCCTTTGGGGAACAATGTATCGCATTATTCGTGGTGCCACCGTATACTTGGATCCATAGCCATTGTTACCGACCCGTCCCCCAAAAGGGGACACTCCGAATCGGATTTCGGGGGCTCGGCTTTGTCATCAAAGGGTTATTTTACCCGCCTGCTCAGGGCAGGTAAGGCAGG
>JAGVSP010005345.1:0-26106 GCA_022494985.1 Micrasema minimum
AAATAAAGAAAAGATGATGTTTAGAAAAAAGAACAAAGGTAGTCGTGCTTTGTCTGCCTGGGGTACAGAATGATACAACACCAAAGGTAACAAAACAGCAATCAAATTACAGGTTTACCCTTTTTGTTACCATTGTTATAAGAAAATGGTTAGTGATCGCTGCAACTGGCCATTTTAGAGATTAGCGAACAAGAGTTGTTAAAGTCCGCCTCTTGGTGTAGTGGTTAGCACGTCGGGGCTACCATGCGTGAGGTTGCGGGTTCGATTTCCGTAGAGGGCCAGCATGTAATATTTATTTACACGTAGTAAAAATGTTTTTAAAGTATTAATATTTCAGGTGTGGTACCTTCTGATGCGTAAGACCGATCATCTTACCTCATCTAATAAACTGATCACAATATTGAGTTGTATTGGTGATATTCCAAGGTGCAAGGCTGAGATAAGAATTATCGACAAAATTAAGAAAGGTCTTTTACGATGGTTCGGTCATGTAGAGCGAATGGATGATGAAAAAACGTCTAAAAAAAATATATGATGCGACTGTGCCTGGATGTAGAAGTCGAGGAAGGCCGAGAAAGACGTGGCATGATCAAGTGAAACTAGTGCTTGAAAGTGGGCATGTAAGAAGTCATAATAATTGACGTGCGTGCATGAGAAGATGTATGAATGTGGAGGAAGCGAGAGAAGTGTGCCAGGACAGAGTGGTGTGGCGTTCTATCCTCTCTGCCTACCCCTTCGGGGAAATGGCGTGATGGTTAATTAGTTAGTTACTTCTTATTGCAATTGTAATAACTGTTGGTTTTGCTATAAATTAAATAAAAAAAAATTATCATCAAGTGCAGTAAATCTTACATGACGGCTTGATGATCAGTCTTACGCTTAAGCTCCAGTCCAAGGTATCACATTTTTATGTGAATAACATTCAAAAAAATATTTTATTTTGACCCACCACGTTGGCATCGAACCCGCAACCAAATGCACGACAGCCCTAGGTACCGTTACACTACGAGGCGGACAAAAAAAAATCCTACTAATTTCCACAGCTTGGTTGTCAGAGGTGCACCTTCACTTTTTTTTAAATATAATGACACCTGCAGACTTTGCATCTGGTGTTGTTTATCAAGGCACAAAAAAATGAATCCTGCTAAATATTGTAACTACTATTGCAAATGTTAACACCTTTCGATATTTGTTTTGAAATGTTTTTAAATGCAATGATAAAGCAAGTCCCTATTTATCTTGGGAAATAAATTAACGCGTATGGCAAACATAATTAATTTAATTAACACCTGTAAAACTAAAAAATTGCGAACGGTCTAATTTGTCAATGTAGATGTGCATAACCGGGTCTAAAAATAGGTTGATTCAATAAAAAATAAAATGAAATAAATGTAGGTATTATTCCATTGTTAAATCATACCTTCAAGCTTCAAATACCTGGGAGCGTAGATGACAGAAAAAGGCAGAGTTCAGAAAGAACTGGGAGTGCGCCTTGGAGTAGCGGGCGCCGCATTCAACAGTATGAAAGCTGTCTTGAGATCGGATGTTTACTCGGTCAAAACAAAATACCGCCTTTATAACTCCTGCACCACACCTGTTCTCCTCTTTGGCTGCGAATCGTGGCACCTAACCAGGGCCCTAGATAGCAGTCGGGTGGTGTACCACTTGTCTTAATTGTTTGGAAATATTTGTGGGTTTCAAAAGTATCAAAGATGTCAGTATAGATGATAGATATTTATAAAACATCATGCGATATTGATGGGAATGAATGAAGTGGGAATTTTGGATTTTTAAAAATGTTTTGAGATGGTCGAACCGGTAACCTTACGGAGAAAAATAATATTAATATATTCGGGTAACGATTAATAAAAATTTTAGAATTGTTGTAATATCTTTCAAATAAATAAATAGTACAATATTTATTTGCAATATTTATTTAACCCATAAAAATTAATCGTCAATTTTCTAGACGTAACACGTCTCTTCGTCAGGACATCAATTGCACTAATACAGGGCGTAACAAAACTCAATGTACAAGCGGGAAACCAGTGAATCTACATAATATTTGGAGTCGATTTTTTGGAATATTTTTTTTATTTGACCCTTAGATTTCGAGAAAATTGAGTAACAAGAAATTTTTTTGGTTTTTTAAAAAAAAAATATTGTTATAAAATATCACGTCAAATTAATACCATCCGTAAAGAAGACAAAATTTAAAAACGCGTTTTTACTTAATCTGCCATACTAAGTATGCAAACTTTTATGAGAAGAAAAAAATATTTTTTTATAGTTCAGATTAAAAAGTCATATAACATCATCATCGTCTCCAAATACGATGTAGATTCACTGGTTTTTCACTTGTACATCGAGTTTTGTTACACCCTGAAATATTTGAATATTGAAATACCTAATACCTAACTTTGTGTATCGACGTCTCCAAATGTTCAAGCCATACGTATGTAGTTATGCAGACAGTCTCTGAGAGGCGATAAAACATATCGATATAAATACTTCCGATACGATTTCTTCTACAGCCAAGGAACAAATAAATTCATACGAGAAGCGCCCATTGATTTCTTAAACCGACATTTTAGTTTCGTTAAAGAAATATTTGCTTCACTAACAGAGCAAATTATCTTCCAGTGCATACATCATACCTGGGAAGCTCAATCTAAGAGCTGCGGTCCATTAGAAAATAAACCCCTTTCTAAGAAAACTTTACATCAAATTATATATATTGTTCGCCTCGTAGCATAGTGGTAGCGCATTTGGCTACCGTACATGAGGTCGTGGGTTCGATTCCCATAGGGGGTCAACATTTACACAGACGAATATTTACCAATAACGTGATTTTCATACTAATATTTCATGTGTTATACCTAGGACTGAAGCGTAAGACGTTCTACGTTCATGTAATAAAATTATCAAGATATAATGCACTTGGTAGACCGATGCAGTGCCCTATGCACCATCGGGTGTGGGTATGGGAAACTAGTAGTAGGAGTAATAAATCTTTAATATTATTAGCGTAAAAATGATAGTAGTCATAGTAGTAGTGAACATCAGTGATGTCTGCCGAAAAAAAAAATCTCGGTGTTGTCTGCGGAAAAAATAATCTCCATCGGTTCTTAAGAGTAAGTACCTACTTGGCGGCTCTGTGGGCCTCCGTAAAATAGGTTACTGTTTGTTGGGACCATTGATTAATTAATACATGGATTAATTAATCAATGGTTGGGACTTTTAGCCAATCAACTAAAGGTGGAACAACCAAAAATCGAGGCGCGGAAGCGCCGAAAAGCCCCGCAGGGCTAGCATTTAGTTTTCTGCTAGTATTCATAATTATCATCATTCCTGAGTTGGTTTTATGGATTCCACAAACTGCCTCCAAGCTAAGCGATCGGCCCCTAGTTTCCGTGAGTCTCCTCAAGACAGGTCCACGTCCTGCAGTTCCGACGCAAACTCACGGTGGATTTTCAGCAGTGAATTTCCAGGATGCCAAAATTATTAGTGTTACGCTTCTGGCAGTTTGTGGAACCCATATGCTTCACATAAGAAGCGGATATGGCATGATGATGACTTTCCCCTATCCGCACTTAATGGTGCATAGGGCACTGCATTGGAGCACCAAATAAGGAGTATCTACATGCACAAAATAATAATGGAAAATACTTATTTAGATAAGTTCTAATACAACTACTTTCCCTCATCTGCATCCAACGGTGCATAGGGCACTGCATAGGTACACCAAGTGCAGCATATCTTGATCATTTTATTGCATGAAGGTAAGGTGATTAGTCATACGCCTCAGTACCTTCAAGGTATCAGGACAGAGTGGTGTGGCGTTCTATCCTCTCTGCCTACCCCTTCGGGGAAATGGCGTGATGGTTAATTAGTTAGTTACTTCTTATTGCAATTGTAATAACTGTTGGTTTTGCTATAAATTAAATAAAAAAAATTATCATCAAGTGCAGTAAATCTTACATGACGGCTTGATGATCAGTCTTACGCTTAAGCTCCAGTCCAAGGTATCACATTTTTATGTGAATAACATTCAAAAAAATATTTTATTTTGACCCACCACGTTGGCATCGAACCCGCAACCAAATGCACGACAGCCCTAGGTACCCGTTACACTACGAGGCGGACAAAAAAAAATCCTACTAATTTCCACAGCTTGGTTGTCAGAGGTGCACCTTCACTTTTTTTTAAATATAATGACACCTGCAGACTTTGCATCTGGTGTTGTTTATCAAGGCACAAAAAAATGAATCCTGCTAAATATTGTAACTACTATTGCAAATGTTAACACCTTTCGATATTTGTTTTGAAATGTTTTTAAATGCAATGATAAAGCAAGTCCCTATTTATCTTGGGAAATAAATTAACGCGTATGGCAAACATAATTAATTTAATTAACACCTGTAAAAACTAAAAATTGCGAACGGTCTAATTTGTCAATGTAGATGTGCATAACCGGGTCTAAAAATAGGTTGATTCAATAAAAAATAAAATGAAATAAATGTAGGTATTATTCCATTGTTAAATCATACCTTCAAGCTTCAAATACCTGGGAGCGTAGATGACAGAAAAAGGCAGAGTTCAGAAAGAACTGGGAGTGCGCCTTGGAGTAGCGGGCGCCGCATTCAACAGTATGAAAGCTGTCTTGAGATCGGATGTTTACTCGGTCAAAACAAAATACCGCCTTTATAACTCCTGCACCACACCTGTTCTCCTCTTTGGCTGCGAATCGTGGCACCTAACCAGGGCCCTAGATAGCAGACTTCTGAGTTTTGAGAATAGGTGTCTTAGAAGAATTTTAGGTGTGCGGTGGTTTGACTTTGTGAGGAACACAGAGGTAAGGCAACGGACACAGCAACCCTTGGTATCTATTGTAATCCGGCGAAGGCGTTTCGGCTGGCTAGGCAATATACTACGTATGCCTCCCGAGAGCCTTAACCATGCTTGCCCATTTTACAAGGCATCAGGTTCTCGGCATCCTTGTCGTCCACTATTGACAATTCGTCGGCAGTTTGCGTCAGAGCTGCAGGACGTGGACTTGACTTGGGAGGATGCACGGGAGCTGGCGGCCGATCGCTTGGCCTGGAGGCAGTTTGTGGATTCCATATACTCCACATAGGGAGCGGATGTGGTATGATGATTATGATGATAAATCATACCTCCATTTTATGATACAAAACTTGAAAGAATTTTTTATATTAATTTATAGATATTAATTAATATAAAAAATCACTTTGTTTTTTATTCACTTTTTAATTGAGTTATTACTAGAACTAGTTTCGGTACCACCGTACCATCATCAGAGCTAATACAAAACTAACATTAAAATACAAAGTTGCATCTAATTAGTGGGGGTGGGGAACTATGGATTGGGGAGGGGGTATAGGTATAGTTATTTAATTTTTGTAAAGGTTTTAAATCGCTTACGTTTAATTGTATTTTAAACTACTATAGTATTAAAACATTTGTAGAGCTAAAAGTTTATTTGTAAATTGTTTAGGTAAAAAATATATATACTCGTATATATATTAGGTGTGTCCCTTATATGACAAAAATTTTTTTTCGATTTTGAAAACGCATACCCTCTATCTTTTTTACAATTACTATGGCCTATTTAGATACGAAATTTCATGTGTACAGTAAATTTATCTTGTGCCGACAAGGCCTCAATTTTTTCATTTTTTTAAATATAATACTCAAGTTGAAAAAATAAGGACATCCTAATATATATATATGAATTTCAGAACAAACTTATTTTGATAATATCATTAAACATGTCTAATCGACCTGTCAATTATTATTAAGGCTGTCGGATGTTTCAACTGTATCGGGAACAAGATTTGTATTCAGTCGGTGGTGTACCACTTGTCTTAATTGTTTGGAAATATTTGTGGGTTTCAAAAGTATCAAAGATGTCAGTATAGATGATAGATATTTATAAAACATCATGCGATATTGATGGGAATGAATGAAGTGGGAATTTTGGATTTTTAAAAATGTTTTGAGATGGTCGAACCGGTAACCTTACGGAGAAAAATAATATTAATATATTCGGGTAACGATTAATAAAAATTTTAGAATTGTTGTAATATCTTTCAAATAAATAAATAGTACAATATTTATTTGCAATATTTATTTAACCCATAAAAATTAATCGTCAATTTTCTAGACGTAACACGTCTCTTCGTCAGGACATCAATTGCACTAATACAGGGCGTAACAAAACTCAATGTACAAGCGGGAAACCAGTGAATCTACATAATATTTGGAGTCGATTTTTTGGAATATTTTTTTTTTTTTGACCCTTAGATTTCGAGAAAATTGAGTAACAAGAAATTTTTGGTTTTTTAAAAAAAAATATTGTTATAAAATATCACGTCAAATTAATACCATCCGTAAAGAAGACAAAATTTAAAAACGCGTTTTTACTTAATCTGCCATACTAAGTATGCAAACTTTTATGAGAAGAAAAAAATATTTTTTTATAGTTCAGATTAAAAAGTCATATAACATCATCATCGTCTCCAAATACGATGTAGATTCACTGGTTTTTCACTTGTACATCGAGTTTTGTTACACCCTGAAATATTTGAATATTGAAATACCTAATACCTAACTTTGTGTATCGACGTCTCCAAATGTTCAAGCCATACGTATGTAGTTATGCAGACAGTCTCTGAGAGGCGATAAAACATATCGATATAAATACTTCCGATACGATTTCTTCTACAGCCAAGGAACAAATAAATTCATACGAGAAGCGCCCATTGATTTCTTAAACCGACATTTTAGTTTCGTTAAAGAAATATTTGCTTCACTAACAGAGCAAATTATCTTCCAGTGCATACATCATACCTGGGAAGCTCAATCTAAGAGCTGCGGTCCATTAGAAATAAACCCCTTTCTAAGAAAACTTTACATCAAATTATATATATTGTTCGCCTCGTAGCATAGTGGTAGCGCATTTGGCTACCGTACATGAGGTCGTGGGTTCGATTCCCATAGGGGGTCAACATTTACACAGACGAATATTTACCAATAACGTGATTTTCATACTAATATTTCATGTGTTATACCTAGGACTGAAGCGTAAGACGTTCTACGTTCATGTAATAAAATTATCAAGATATAATGCACTTGGTAGACCGATGCAGTGCCCTATGCACCATCGGGTGTGGGTATGGGAAACTAGTAGTAGGAGTAATAAATCTTTAATATTATTAGCGTAAAAATGATAGTAGTCATAGTAGTAGTGAACATCAGTGATGTCTGCCGAAAAAATAAATCTCGGTGTTGTCTGCGGAAAAAATAATCTCCATCGGTTCTTAAGAGTAAGTACCTACTTGGCGGCTCTGTGGGCCTCCGTAAATTAGGTTACTGTTTGTTGGGGACCATTGATTAATTAATACATGGATTTAATTAATCAATGGTTGGGACTTTTAGCCAATCAACTAAAGGTGGAACAACCAAAAATCGAGGCGCGGAAGCGCCGAAAAGCCCCGCAGGGCTAGCATTTAGTTTTCTGCTAGTATTCATAATTATCATCATTCCTGAGTTTGGTTTTATGGATTCCACAAACTGCCTCCAAGCTAAGCGATCGGCCCCTAGTTTCCGTGAGTCTCCTCAAGACAGGTCCACGTCCTGCAGTTCCGACGCAAACTCACGGTGGATTTTCAGCAGTGAATTTCCAGGATGCCAAAATTATTAGTGTTACGCTTCTGGCAGTTTGTGGAACCCATATGCTTCACATAAGAAGCGGATATGGCATGATGATGACTTTCCCCTATCCGCACTTAATGGTGCATAGGGCACTGCATTGGAGCACCAAATAAGGAGTATCTACATGCACAAAATAATAATGGAAAATACTTATTTAGATAAGTTCTAATACAACTACTTTCCCTCATCTGCATCCAACGGTGCATAGGGCACTGCATAGGTACACCAAGTGCAGCATATCTTGATCATTTTATTGCATGAAGGTAAGGTGATTAGTCATACGCCTCAGTACCTTCAAGGTATCACATAATAAGTTCTTGTGGTGATTAATTATTAAAAGCGCGCTTTGTAAATCGTCCTATAAATAAATAAATTGAGAAACCCTGCTAAACCAGAGCTTGTTCAACATTGAAGCCGTGAAAGCCCTCGCCTCGGCAATTAATTGATACACATCTTGATTTATATTATTTATTTACAGTTTTGCGATCCCAGATAGGATTCGAACCCGACATTTTGTTTGCCAATCGACAGCGTACTCGCAACGCCTTAGGAGTTACTGAAATATATATTTATACATAGTCAAGTACACGGGGAGTCATTGGTTAATTCAATTAAATCTAAAATGGAAATAAATTAAGCTGGCATCAATTTACTTGTCATATAGGGTAATTCAAGAAGAGATGGCCGATTGAATAATTTTTATTTTTTACTATCACAGTAAACACAAGGGTCAACATTAAATATTTATTTACTTGCGATTTTATATTTATATCTCTTGTGTCATACCTTGGACTGGTACTAAAGCTTATGACTGATCATCTTACCTTTATGTAATAACATGATCAAAATACACTGCACTTGGTGTACCGATGCAGTGCCCTATGCACCACTGGGTTCAGATAATGGAAAGTAGTAGTAGTAGTACCTACTATCAAAGTGCAGAGTGTTTTGCTGAATGCTGTCAACATACCTAACATTTATGCTATTGTTTTTATTATTATGGATAATTTATGTAGCGCCGTTTACGTATAAATACACCTCAAGGGCGCTCCAAGTATTGAATTTAACGGCTCAGGAAATTTAAAGTGAGTGAAAACTCAATTTCTGAGTAGAAAATACCATTATCAAAATTAATCAAAAGATTTAGAGAACATATAGGTCTTAAGTTTCTTTCGAAACATCACTTCACTCTCACAGTTGCGCACTTCTGATGGGAGAGCATTCCAAGCCACAGGGCCCGCAACCGCAAAAGCGCGCTCTCCAAATTTTGTGCGCTGTTTACGGATCGGTACTAAAACCCTGCCTATTTCCTAATTCATATCATCCTCTTTTCTTTCTCCATTTCATCATCATCATACCATACCCACTCCCTGTGAAAAGCATATGCCGCGAGCATCCTCCAAAGTCAGGTCCACGTCCCGCAGCTCTGACGCGAACTGCTGACGTCCTGAAAGTCCACTGTTCTCCTTGTACAAATTAAAAAATTGACAAATATTGACATAAAAAGTAGAAACGTAGCTATGAAGACGTATGCTTAAATTAAATTAATGAAGGTGTAATTTATTTAATTATAAAGGAACTGCCTGAATTTACCTACGTATTAAATACAATAAAGAAATATTATCGGTTACCGCACGCACTGTGGGTAATTTCACGTTTTGAGCGTAATAAGTAAGAAAACGAGCCGTCCTTTAAGTGAACAGTGATAGTACCTACGCCACTGGCTCCGGGTGATATTTAACTAACGAGACGCCCGGGGCGCTTTGGAGGCTTTTGGGGGAGACGGCCAGGGGCGGTGCGTGACTTGGTGTTATGTTGAAAAACGGCATTCTTTAAAAAAGTGTTTTCTAGTTAATATTTTATATTTCAAAAGGATCTATCACCATCTATTTTGAGGTGAAAAAGTACCTAAGGTTTTAAAAAATGCATTTTATGTAGTATATCCCATTGAAAAAAACATTGCTAACTAACTAACTAACCATCACCCCATTTCTCTGAAGGGGCAGGCAGAGAGGATAGAACGCCACACCTTTCTGTCCTGGCAAATTTCTCTTGCTTTTCCCACATTCATACATCATTTCATGCACGCACGCCGATTATTCCAACTTCAAATCACATTGAGAAATCATAATAATGCATAATTAAAGTGATGTTAGTAGTTAAATATTTATGAAGGCACCTACCTGTTTATTTCTTTACAAGTTTTAGTCACTTAAAAAAAACTTATGTCGGAATAATATAAAATGGAAAATATTTCGTAAACAAGAAGGAAATTTTAAAATTTCAAAAAATATTTAAAAAAATTTAAGTTTATACAAAAATTGTTGTTAATCAAGTCATGCGCTTTTTTATTAAACTATTTAGCCCAATAAGTTTAAATCGTCCATTATTTAAAATTACCAGCGTCAGTTTCATCGCCTGGATCGGCCCGGAGTGCGATTTTATTTTTGTAATAATTTTGATGCCAATTAAACCTCGCTTCTTAAATTATCTCTAACAACAAATAAAACGCCTTTCGAAGCCTCATACCTCGTTTACTATTATACCTCACTAAGTCAGGAGTTGACGGACCGTGGATCGCGAGCCGCCAATGTGCTTTGCAAGAATAAGATTTACAACTCAATTTTTTTCCAGTAATCTACCGAAATTAGGCAAAAAGACTATTACAACAACTCCATATCATATGGAGTTCCATCGCATAACAGGGGAACGCCATAACTATTAAATAATATTAAAACAAAGTTTGGACCTTTTTTCACGTGCACAGATAAAAAAATATTATTATATTTATTTTGTAAATACTATATGTGACGAGGTTCGGATTATGACCGCTAGAGGCTACGCAGAGCGGAGGGCGTGGCTTGCGACAGGCGCCGTAGCTCGGCTGGCGGCGCGCGGTCTCTTGCAATTAGGCAGCTTTAGGAAACAGACATATCGAAGTATAAATATACATTGTTACCCATACTGCAGTGTTTCTCTTTCATTACAACTGGCGACGAGGTATAAAAGAATCCACGGAAATCCGGGGGCAGAGAAAAAAGAAAAAAAAAAAAAATTTGGGAGAGTTTTATCCCAAGGAAACACGTGGTATGTGGGTAGTCTGTTTTCCTATAAGTGAGAGCAGCTGCGATCCGGAGGTCTGCAGGGAGAGATTTCGTGAGGTGAAATCCGAATCCCACAGTTCCAGAAATCGACGAGAAGAGTTTCGGCGAGGCCGGAGTCTCTCGGTCGTGAAGGGACGAGAGGCGCAGCACTAACATCTTCGGCGGGAGGGGCCGACGAATCCAGAAAAGCACGCAGCAGAGGAGGACAGGACTAACATCTTCGGCGGGAGGGGCCGACGAATCCAGAAAAGCACGCAGCAGAGGAGGACAGGAACGCGGAAGCACACGGGAGGACCGAGCAGCTAGCAGCGAGCTGACGGGGACCTGAGGGACAACGCCGGAACCAGCACCTAGGAGTCGAGACAGAGCTAAGTACCTTACGATTTGGTATTTTCTTGATTCTGTGGGTTTTTGGTGGGTTTTTGCGACACAGCTATGGAGGGATTACGCATCGAACCTTTTGATCATCGCAATGATGACTGGAGTATATTCAAAGTGAAGTTACTCCAGTATTTTGTAGTCAATGATGAGATTGGTGCGGTTAAGCAGAGAGGATTTTTGTTGAATCTGTTGGAAAGAGAGACTTTCGCTCTGTTAGTGAATCTATGTGTGCCGAAAAACGTAACCGACGTATCTTTTGAAAATTTAATTGCTTTGTTAGATCAACATTGCGGGAAAAGAATTTCAGTATTTGAGGAAAGAAGTAATTTTTATTTTTTAAGGCAATTACCTAACGAGCTAATTAGAGATTTTGCGGTTAGGGTGAGGTCAAAAAGTGTAGATTGCAGTTTTGGCGTCAGATTGATGGAAAATTTGAAAAATATGTTCATTGTAGGCATGTTAGAATGTAGGGCTAAAGAAAGATTATTTTTAGAAGGGGCAAATTTAACGTTTGAACAATGCATTGATTTAGCTTCTACGGTTGAGATATTAGATATCAGGAAATCAGTAAAAAATTGAACCGGTTTGCAGCTTATCAAATAGAGAAGACCGTAACAATAATACGCGGCCAAACGAATATTTTGTTCGTAACAAAACACAAAGTAGGTTGAGTAGTACGAATAATAATAATAAGTTTTGTAATATTTGTAAACGTAATGGGCATAATCGGGATGGTTGTAAATTTAAAGAGGCAATTTGTTGGAAATGTAATAAGCCGGGACATTTACAACAATACTGTAGGAGCAAGGAAGTTAATGTAATTTTTGAAAAGGTAGAAGAAATTTCGAACATAGAAAATCCTTTTATTGTTTCCGTAAAATTGGATAATGTATGGTTAGAAGCACTTTTAGATTCGGGTTCAAGTTTGTCGATACTACCATCACACATAGTAAAAAAGAAATTTTTAGGAAAAAAATTAACAGAAGAGACAAGGAATTTAGTAGCATACAATAAATGCACCTTTGCCGATTGTAGGCAAAACAGAGTTTATGGTGAATTTTAATAATATGGAGAAGCGATTAAATTTTATTGTGGTAGATTGCGGCACAAAAATAATTTTGGGTAGAGATTTTATTAAAGATTTTAATCTGAAATTTACGGGAATTCAGCAAATTCCTGATAACAATTTAGCAATAAACAGTTTACAAGAAAGTAGCATTAAAAAAATATTAAGCAGTTATCCAGAAGTGTTTTCGGGAAAATTAGGTAGATTTAATAAATATCAAGTAACTTTAAAAATTGAACCAAACTCAACAGGTTTTAGTGCAAACGCGCGACCAGTTCCGTTTGCATTGCGGGAAAAAATAGAAATCGAATTGAAGCGTTTGGAGAAGGAAGGCATTATATCCGCTGTTGAAACGAGTAAATATAGCTCTCCAATAGTGCCAGTAGTAAAAAAGGATGGATCAATTAGAATATGCGGGGATTATAAACGATCGTTAAATTTAATAACGAAAGTAGATAAATATCCTTTACCTAGGATACAAGAAATTCTACAACACATTCAGAAAGCAAATATTTTTGCAAAACTAGATCTAAAGCAAGCATATAATCAACTAGAATTAGCCGAAGAAAGCAGAGATTTGACAACTATAGCTACACACATAGGATTATTTAGGTATAATAGGTTAGTATTTGGAATTAATTCGAGCCCAGGAATTTTCGCGCGAACGATTTATAATTCTTTGCAAGGTTTGAAGGGTGTAGTATTTTTTTTAGACGATATTTTAGTTTTTGGGGAAAATAATAATGAGTTAGATCTCAATTTGAAAAATGCATGTGAAAGGTTACGAGATGTAAATTTGACTGTTAATCCACAGAAATGCAGCTTTTACCAGACAGAAGTAGAATATCTAGGTTACTTGCTATCCGGAGATGGAATCCGGCCGAATCCCGGCAAAGTTAGGGCGTTAGTAGAGGCACCACACCCGAAGGACATTAGCGAGCTAAGAAGTATATTAGGACTTGTGAATTTTTTTAGAAGCTTTGTTCCAAGTGCGTCGGAAATATTGGAACCATTGAATACTTTGTTGAGAAAAGATGTGAAATTTGATTTTAACGAAAAATGTATTGAAGCATTAAATAAAATTAAAAAATATATTATCGGGGGAAGCGGTATTAATGAATTTTAGAGAAGATCTGCCGGTCAAACTTTATACAGATGCGTCTTCAAAAGGGCTGGGGGCAGTGTTAAAGCATTGTTTCGAAAACGGGAAACAAAGAAACAATAGCATATGCATCGAGGTCGTTAACAGAAGCGGAAAAAAAATTATAGCACAATTGATTTGGAAGCTACAGCTGTTATTTTTGGGGTGAAACAATTCTTTCAATATTTATACGGTCGGAAATTTATTTTAGTGGTCGATAACCAACCTATTATGAGAATTTTGGGAGAAAACAAAAATATTCCAGTGCTAGCGGCGAACCGAATGCAAAGATATGGCGTTATATTGTCAGGGTTCGATTATACAATCGAATATGTACAATCGAAGGATAATTGTGCAGATTATTTTTCGCGGATGCCATTGGAAAATACTGACAATGAATCAGAGGAATGCGAGTTAGCCATTGTAAATTATATAAATACATCACAAAATGATTTAGATTTTAATAAAATACAACAGGAAAGTAACAAAGATTTATTATTATTAGAAGTATGTAGATATTTAAAATCAGGATGGGCCGAATAATATTAAGAAAGATGATAAATTATGGAGGTTTTGGATAAAAAGAGAAGAGTTATCAATAATTAGAAATTGTGTGTTTTGGAATCATAGAGTGATAATACCGGAAGAGTTAAAAGGAGAGATTTTAGAATTTTTACATCGCTCGCATTTTGGTTTCGCAAAAACAAAAGGGTTAGCTAGGGCATATTTTTGGTGGCCAGAAATAGATAAAGACATAGAAAAAAAAGTTTCGTCATGTCAGAGATGTGTAGAAAACCAACAGTCACACCCAAAAAGTTTACTAGAGGTTTGGCCATTCGAAAAAAAAGTTTGGTTCAGGTTACACATTGATTTTTGTGGACCTATTGGAGGAAAATATTTTCTAGTAATAATAGACTCTACGTCAAAATGGCTAGATTTAATAGAAGTGAAGAGAATTAACACATACGAGACTATAAAAGAATTGGGGAAATTATTTTCATATTTTGGAAATCCAGAACAACTGGTGAGTGATAATGGTCTAGCATTTATGGCAAAAGACTTTCAATATTTCTGTAGTTCGAGAGGAATAAAACATTTAACTTCAGCAGTTAATCACCCACAAAGCAATGGGTTGGCAGAAAACGCCGTAAAAACCTCGAAATTATTTTTAAAAAAAATCATAGCCAACGGAAAATTTAAAGAAAATTATCAAGATAGAATTTTGGAATTTTTAACTGATTATAGGAATACACCACATAGCACGACGGGGTTAGAACCTAGTACCAGTCTCATAGGAAGGAGAATACGATCTCAATTCGATAAACTTATCCCGGTTGGAGTAGATAGACCAGAAAGGAGAGAAGTAAGTGAGGAAATCGTAAAACGAGTTACAGCGGCTCAAAATAAACAAAAAAGTAATTATAGGGGCAACGCGAGGCTTCCATTTCAAAAGTGGGGCAAACTTGCATGGTGAAAGACTATAGAATAAATAATCAAGTCAGTTGGAAAAGGGGGAAAATATTTAAAACGCTGGGAAAACGGTTATATCTAGTAAAAATGGATGACACAAATTTAATTTGGAAAAGGCACATAGATCAGCTAGGAAGAGTGTCTTTTACAGATGAAACAGAGGATTTTCCACCCATCGCTGAGACTCAAAATGGAGTAGCAGCCGATGAGTTGAATATCCCTGGTCTAGCGACCAGAGAGGTAATCGATGGTTTTCCTTCCAGGTTGGGCCGGGAGAGCACAGCAGAAGCCAGCAGACCTTGGAGAGATCGGCTGCGACCAAGAAATCGGGAGCCGATAGCTTCGGGACTGGGAAAATGCTGAATCGTGACGTGCTTAGCAACGTAGTATAAGAACTTGAAAATGTATACATTAAAAATAAAATAAAAGATTTGTAAAATTAAATATATGTAGAAATAGGATAAAATATATTAGTTCATGTAGCTTCATATATAGTGGCAGTGTGTGACGAGGTTCGGATTACGATCGCTAGAGGCTACGCAGAGCGGAGGGCGTGGCTTGCGACAGGCGCCGTAGCTCGGCTGGCGGCGCGCGGTCTCTTGCAATTAGGCAGCTTTAGGAAACAGACATATCGAAGTATAAATATACATTGTTACCCATACCGCAGTGTTTCTCTTTCATTACAAATAATAATTATTTAAGTCTATGTAAACAAATATAAATAAACACTTACATGTGGAAAGTTACACCATCCTTTTTGTTAATTTTATCCATACGGTTTTTACACGATTTCACTACACAGGAAGGCATTTCGGAATGTTTTCTGAACGTCCGACTCGGCCGGTGCGGTTGAAAATATACTGAATACGCGCCTGGTGGAGTTGGAGGTTTTGGCGGAGGAGTTGAAGTGTCATTAATTTTTTTGGTTCAGTTCAAATCTAAGTGTATTAATAAATCAATGCATGTCACTACTAGAGATTTTTTTTTAAATATCTAAGATACCAAGCGTAACCAACCCAAGCATTTATAAATATTAGAGAAAATAAGTCTCGTTTACGTTTTGTCAGAATAACGGGACGTGGACCTTACTTGAGAAGGGGCAACTGGCGGCCAATAGTTAAGCTTAAAGGTGGTTTGTTTGTTAGGTAGTGGATATGAAAGATGTAGAATAATGATGAAAGAGAAATAAAATTATTGGCAGAAGTCAACCATCTCACAAATTATTATGCCTGCCACTCAAATCAAACATTAAAACTTAATAATTTAGAGCGTTCAATAATGATTTATGAAGATCATACAAGTAGTTTATTCGTTATTTAATTATTATAATTTGTTAATTCTGGAGTAGAGCTTAAAAATTAATGAGAAAAAAACAATAGTGATTTGACAAAAGGGAACAAAGTCCTTTACGCTCCTTTAAGCTCCGAGTAATTTTCTTTGAAGTTATTTGAAAAATAAAGCGTCAAACTTGTTAGGAGATTGACGGGTTTATTGATAAATTATTTCTTCACATTTTACAAAAAATTTAATTATTTTGAGTAAATAAAAACTTGTTAAAGGGAAAACTTTTACAGGGAAATAATTATGATGTAACGGTACTTATTGTTGTTTCACATTTTTTTTAATGTAAATTTAGATTTTTTTTAAATAACGAATAATACCATAATTTGAGTCCTGAAATATACAGAAAACGATCCATACTATGAAACAAAACATTATTACTTACAATAATCCTGCAATTCTTACAGAATATTTTCTTATAAGAAAGAAAAAAAAACAATTCACTTCATAAATCGTTTTCGCTACTTCAAAACCAGACACCTAAATACCTCCACTACCTTTCTGTTACCACTTTCGGTATTTCGCTAAAACGAAAGCTTATCTCGGATTAAAGGTTAATACAACCGAAGATTAATACATAGTATAGAGAAATATTGCACAATTTACCATTGATTTATGACTCAATATTAATTACTTGTCAATAGAGATTTATTAAAGGAAAATGTATTGGTTTTTACTGGTTATCACTAATAAACTTCGTTTCGATCCTATAGGGACACTTCCAATTTTATAATATGTTAATTTAGGAATAAGAAACAAATTTGCATTATTTAACCCTAGAATACAATGAAAGCCCCACCCTTTCCCTAGACTGCTTTAAAGACTATTGAGTCTTTTTTCAGTCCAGCCAACTCTACCGATTTTTTTTCAACAAGCTAAACCGCGATTTTAAGATTGTTAGTGTGATAAAAATACGGATGAATTTACGATTATGTACGCGAACAAATGCTTTCATTGTACCCCTACCACCGTCTCGGCTTATGTATTATAATTGTCATTGTTTCCATCACCCAAACCAACCAGAGTCGGCCCAAATTAACAGTGGTAGGGATGTTAGTTTCTACCCCGATCATTATTTATTAGTAATTACAACCACCCGTGTGGAGACCGGTATCCCGCCTCGCCAGGCCCTCCCATCCCAGACATCCACCCGTGCATCCGCGGTCAGGGTCTCAATGGAGGGGGGATTAGGGAAAAGAGGGGAGGGGACAGAACGCATGTGTGCATCTCACACTATCATCATATCATCCTATCTGGCAGACACTATTTCATACGTCCCCTGCCGTACCTTATCACAATACCTATCCAAAGACCATCCTATCCTTACAAAAGACACAATACAATTGAGTTGAGGGATGGGATATAATTTGAGACCTCCACGCACGCACACACAAACAGTCCGGGACGGGCCGCCCCTGCCGAGGGTACACCAAGTCCCCCCCGGGGACTACCCCACTAAGCAATCTATTAGTTCTAGATACTTCCTTTTACGGAACGAAACGTGCACAAATGCCAGTTCAGTCCATGTCCCTTCACCACCTATTGTTCTACTCATGCAGACTCTACTTCTACCTTTTTAATCTTATCTATTAATGTTATCTACCAATAGTTTTTTGCAGTTTAAAAGAGGAAAAATAAACATTACTAAGTCCTAATTAATTAGAAAAAACTATAGTGAAAGTATGGCCTGTGCGCGGATAAACAGTTTTCATTTTATGCAAAAAATCATAAATAAACAATTGATTTGGTTTATTAGAGTATTTAGTTTAGAACTATAAGTATACCCAAGTATAGGTCGCGCCAAGTAAAAAGACGCTGTAGGTAAGTGGAGGGGGTTGGTCTGCGCAAGTGACCCGCCCACCCCGCGTCGCAAATAAGGCCGATAATCGCTTAATTGGCTAGTGCGCAACTTGACCGCCAGCGTCTTTTTACATGACGCGAACTATAACTTAAAATCACGTAGAACCAAAAAAATCGTTTTTTGATTTTAACATAAGATATCATGGAGTTCTACAAAATAAATGCCATATCAATCAATCAACCAAGTAACACCCTTAAAAAATATTATTTCATGTTTTCATTGAATTTTTTTTCATGAAATTAAATATTTACAAAGTTCGTCTGTCATCGTCCCCCTATACGAGATTTAACATAGATATTCAAAATAAAACTACAAATCTTCGGAAAATTATTTTATTGTCAATGCTACTTCTATTGTCTTTTGTCCGCACATAGTGGTAATTGGTAATGTTGTGAATTTTGATCACTTGTAACAAGTAAATTTATCAGTCTTACGCTTCAGTGACAGTCCAAGGTAACACATATACATGGTGTAACAAAACTCGATGTTCAAGCGGGAATCCAGTGAATCTAGTCGATTTTGTACGTCATATAAGAAGTCGATTTTGTAGACATTCCTTTTTATTTGACCCATAGTTTTCATTTTTTTTTTTGTGCAATTTTACTTAATCTGCCATCTTTATAAAAGGTTTTAAGTGGAGAATTTTTTTTTCATGCTCATATTTAAAAGACATTATTACACATTCAACTCCAAATATGATGTAAATTCACCAGTTTTCGGGTTGTACTACGAGTTTTTTTACTCCATTGTATATGAAATATTTTTACGAAAAAAAAAGTAGTTTTAAATTATTAATATTTGATATTGACTCCTTCGAGAATCAAAGCTAAACACCATAAACAAATAAAGTTTTCATCATTATCATTATAAATAACCGAACATTAATAACTTAATCTCACAAAATGGTTCGTTACCACGTTTTATTTCACAGTAAAATAATTCATACAAATTGGTTTTGTTCATTATAACAATATGCGTGGGATAATAAATTTCTAATTTATAATAGGTAATCAACGTGATAAAACCGCGAAATAAATTTTAAAGTGATTGAGTTCCACCCAATAAACCAATAATTGTACCGTGTCTGGTGTCTAGACTAAAAGTAAATCAATCATTAAAGTACCTACGTATTTTAATATTCATTCAAGTTTCAGTAATTCACCTGAAGAAAGAAGAACAGTCTTCCGAAACTCGAGTCTATGTTAATTCTATTTTGATAAAATAAATCAAGTACTACTTATAACAAAGTATTTGTATTTAATCATAAAAAGTTTAAACAATTATCCAACAAATTATCAAATATGAATATTATATATTTCAATGCCTTTAAAACTTCTTTTGGAATAATTTTGTCATTTCTACATTATAAATTAATCGTTAGGAGTCTTTCTATTTTTTACAAAATGAAATCTTGAATTGATTAAAACGTTTGTTTTCTGGGAATCAGGATTATTGTATTTCACGATTTTAAAAAGCTGTGTATTTTATTTCCGCCATAACAAAAAAAGGCAGTTGTTTACTTTGAGAAAATAATAAAAATAATCATGAGATACTCGGGACAAAATTTTAATATGAAACTTAGGGAAGAAATTACATTTTATGTTCCATAATTCCACATAAACCTAGCAAATAAAAGCGAAGAAGTTGTGTCTTATTAAATTTTAAATTTTTCTTACTCTGCAATACAAAAAACCATTTGAAAAGTTAAAGCGAGTTCCAAAAATCTTTAAAACATACTAGAAAATTTGTAAAAAGGCGGTATAACAGCGCTGTAAAGAAATTTTCTCGTGAATTTCAGCTTTATTGTTTGTGGAAATTGCTAGTGATGCGCATAACCTATTTTACAAGTAACTTAACGGATCGCAAGATTTTGAATTATGTGAATAATAAAAAATCGGATGTCCGGATATTTTATCAACAGGTTAATTACATATCGAATAACCAGATAACTGTTTAAATTACCGGTTATTTTAAATCCTTTGCTCTTAGCACCATTAGGTACAGATAAGGGAAGGTAGTAGTAGTATGTAAGTCGGTTTAGCTAAGGGATGTATTTATAACAACTGCTTTTCAAAGTCGCTGGGAAAAACGAGGGTGTCTCCAAAATTTTATATTTTGATGTAAATGTGTTATGTTTAAAGATATAATAACGACAGTAGGTTAAGTTTTATGATGAAGATTTGAGCGCTTAAAGTGAACAAGGGGTTAAACGACCACTAAAAATGGCTGTGAGTGTAAAAATATGTTTAAAATAATTATGATACATTAATAAGTAATAAGCTATACAAACAACTTTGAAATATTAAAATTGATTGAAAATATAGCATTACGAGTGTTAAATCGCTTACGAGTCGTCCGTTGTTACATGAACAGTGACGTCAAAAAATTTTAACGGCTTATATCATCGATACTATTTTAGGTATTTTTCAAAAATGCAAAAAGTTCTCTCCTTAGCATGCTATAATCAATATGAAACATTTATAAATAATATGAAATTTGGTTGCTGGAGACAACTTTATTAGAGACAAAATATTTTAGTGTTAATGAATGTTTAGTTATATTTAAAAATATTATTAAAATCAAATATAACAAAATTACACCATAATAAGCTGAATATATTATTCAAATTAAAAAGCGCTACCGATATCAAGATATAAGAATATAGCACATTGTGCGCATCACTAGAAGAAAACCCTTTCAGACCTGTTTCTTTTCTTTATTTCCTTACAAAGCCCCACGGGAAAAGTCCAGAAAGCGTATATTGTAAGATCAGATTATTTTCAGGGGTGTCCAAGCCATCAGCGAGGTCAGGAGTCACAAACGCTGATCCTCTGTACCCTTGTTGGCACCTGTCACAGAAGCACTCTTGACATAGAAATACAGGACGATAAGAGCGATAACTTTTTATATATGCTTGCTTATAAATCCTGATCATCATACCTTCATGTAATTAAATGATCAAGATACACTGCACTTGGTGTACCGATGCAGTGCCCTATGCACCATTGGGGTATAAGAAAAAGTGGTCGTAGAAGTGGTAATAAATCCATCACGCCTTCATCATGCCTTCATCCTGCCTTCATGTAACAAATGATAAAGATTCACTGTAATTCTTTTGTATCATTGCAATACCCTATGCACCATTGGGTGTGGATAAGAGCGAATAGTAGTAATAAATAAGCGAGATATAAGGAGTTGAACTTTTTAATTCAAGCGAACGTCTGACGTTCGCAGACAGAAATGGAAGCGCTTCTTTTCGAATCTGTCTTTTTTGTCTATCATAGTAACTGCGTCAAACATACAATTCACTTACACCATTTTACTAAATTAATTTTTTTTATAATATTTTAAACCTGTATACTTGTGGATATAAATTATAGTTTCTATTATCTGATTGTTTTGTTTATATATTAATAGTTTATATTACTGTTGATATCCTGAATAAATAAAATAATAACATACATAACTATTGAACATTTTGAATGTGACGAAAATACATTTAAAAATAAAATTACGTAGAATGTATCAAATCTCATATTATTCCTTCTTAGTGATAAAACCCTATTCTTAAGCAGTACCCAGTCTTTTGATATTTTTTCATTTTTTCTCAAATGACATAATGTGTGTCGGCCAATTTATGGCCATTGTGTTATTCGAGAATCGACTGTAGGTCAATAGCTGGTAGATTGGATGTGAAATATTACAATTGCTTTTTGGTCGCTCAAGGGGTTGAACTTACGAACATGGGGCAAGTTTTTGCGTAAAGTGTTTGGAAAACTTTTATTGCTCAATTTATTATTTTCCTCTATTGAATACATTTTTTACGGTTTGGATTATTAGTTTTAGCGTCGACAAATCGGTAAACATAAATAAAATATATATATTTGTTTCTGTCTTGTTTTTGTGGGTATGTTTTTGAAGTTTGTCAAACGTTTTTACCAGTAAAATGGAAATAAATGTATTTTTCTAATACACGAAAGCCAACGCTTATTAGTTTATGAATATATGGCTAGAATTTTTTTTTTTGTTCAAATGTAAATGAGCACTATAAAATTGCTGTTTTCCACTTTTCAATATGTCAATTAATAAGCGAGATACAATCATACAAACTTTAAAGCTAGTCGGTATGTTATCGGAACCCCTGGATAATTGGACCCCCTGGCCTGTTGAGGTGGTTAAATAAATAAATAAAAAAAAAAAAAATAGCTAGCGGTTGTCAATTTCAAAACTTAACATACAAGTACAAAGCGCACTTTAAAGATTTTTACAGCCATATAAAAAAAGTTGCAAATTAAATAATATTTAATAGGCGCGAACGTACGATTAACGAGACGACGTGGGTGCCTTATGGAAAAAAAACTCTTCAAAAACGCCTCGAAAACGCCTCGTGTGTGCCCAAGATTTATGTAGCGTTGTTTGTTTATTTATTAAGAACGTGGTCGTAAAAATAATCGGGGGTAGGATCTTTATGTCCCCATTTCTGTTAGTTTATAAACAGGGAGGTCATTAAGGGACATAAATTATCTTATAATACTTTTACGTGATTAATTAGAGCTATCAATCTTCAGAAATCACATAAAAACTTGTATATGTATTCAAGCCGTCTGTAGAGAAAAAAAATTAGGGACATAATATAAATTACCCCACTGACCTAATTCCCAACTATTTTATAGACTTTACAAGATGTTATCAAAATCTAAATTTTGGTTACATTTTTTAATTGCTATCTCCACTATATCAATAGTTAAATTTAAAAAGAGGGGAGGCAACTATGAGCGAAAAATGGTTATTAAGAGCTTAATGGGATTCAGATCACCGACGAACAAATACCGGCTTAGAAATAAACTTTTAAGAGTTCTTTTTTAAAGGCTAGTATTTTTTATAATCATAAGATTTCAACAAGGTCTATGTGTAAAAATTCATTCTGACATAGTTCGTGTGGACATTAGATGAAAGTGTAAGTCAAGTGCAGGACAGTTGACTCACAGCGGAAAAATTGCTGTGAGTCAACAAGACTATTTATAATTTCGTACAAGAATGATAGGTACAACACGAAAACTGGTGAATCTACATCATATTTAAAACATTTTCACCTAAACTATGGGTCGAATAAAAAACAAAAATTCTACAAAATAGACTCCAAAAATGATGTAAATTTACTGTTTCCCCGCTTGTTCATTGAATTTTCTTACACAGTGTATAATATAGTTATGTAATGTGTGAATTCGTAATAATTTATGAATTGAAAAACGAATAAATTATCAGCAATTCCTTGTTTTTTATAATATCACTCCATTTTGTGTGTTAGTGAGGTTTTTTTTACAATTTTATGCCCGAATGGTTTAATTAAAAGAAAATTCATTTTCCGTATAGAAAATTTAATTCTGCTTTCGTATTGTTTTTACTGTTAAAAAATAATAATTTTGCCGCAATTTCGCTACAAAAACTTGGCTTTATTTATGTGACAGCAGTTTTATTCTGGTATTTATTTGGCAAAGGGAAAAGCCAATTTTTTTTATTTCAAAAGTGTGCCAGCACTATTCATAAAAAAACTATATTAACCCTTTGTCAGCCGCGCCAACAATCGGTGTCATTAAAAATACACTGAACGTTTATTTTGAGTAAAGTTCCGTTTTATGGTTTATTGCGAAACATTAGTAATAGCTATACCAGTTGGGAAGTAAAGCCATTTGGGAGTTTATTTCAGCCGGTTGAAAGGCAAATTATTCAGCCGTTGTTTAGGCAAAATCAGACAAATGACACAAATAACTTAGCAGATGTGGCCATTGTGTTACTATCACAAAGCGTATTATAATCTGTGGAATATAAGCACTGAACGTAATGTACAATATGTACATACTGCCCACTTAGGGAAAATTAGTAAAGCGTAGTTTCATTCGTACGCTAACTTTCTTGTAGAAAAGATCCAATGATTCGGATTTAGAAATTTAATACTTTTTGACGAGATAACGTCTAATATTAATATTTCATGTGTGTAACTTGGGCTGGTACTGAAGCGAATGACTGATCATTTTACCTTCATGTAATAAAATAATCAACATTCAACCACTATGAAAATGTATGCATTAATTAATTGATTACAATTTTTTTGACGTGATAACGTCTAATAAATCGATGAACGCCGGCTGCACACACGAAAAAGCATGACTCATTGTCACGTTCCGCCTGAGCCGAGTGTGCAAGCGAGAGCGCGGAACAAGCGATAGAGAGGCACAATCGGCCTAAGCGTTCGGTTTGTGACGCATCTATCTCTCATCCACTCTATCGGCCGATGTGTCCGAGTAGAAGGGAGACAGCAGCAGCACACAAGCTACAAAGTGAAAGTGAAATTAACGAGTGCAAAAAAGTGATAATTTATGGAAAAAAATGTAATTTTCAATAACTCCTGCTTTGTATTATACAAAATAATGATAATTCAGTGAAAATAATTCAATTCAATTCATAAAAGTATGCTATTTTTCATTAATGTTTTTCTTATGACGTTATCACGTAAAATTGTCGTCCGTAAACCGACTTAACAGACAGCCAAAAGTTTTTTGTTTTTACTGTTGTACTCACTTGAAATCATAATGTTTTGCTCCAGGATCTGATCCTGAGTCCTCTGATTGTTGGTCATGTAGGTTACTTTTAGAAGAAGTAAAAATAAAGTAAACTGTTGGTTTACATAAAAAAAAATTCAGCTTCGATCAAGACTTCACAAGAAGTGGCGTTTCCATACAAATATTCTGAAAATATTCGCTTCCTAGAGTTAATTTCATAGCACCACTTATTATCAAATTTCACCGTCTAAAGACACCAGCACTTAGGCCAATACACGAAACGTGTGACGCAGATGTCTAGTGATGACGTAGTGAGTGACGTAGTGGGTAACTAGACACCTCAGACACGGTAGTATTAAATTTTTCAAGTATGGAATGTCACTTCTTTGAAATTCTTTTTCAAAAGTTCTCAGTATGTACTCTCAGACCTTATTTGAAAAATAGAAGCACATTTTTCTCTAATTTAAAAATCACGTAGTCTGATAAAAAATATTTCCCGCCAACGCAGAAGTAGGGAATGATAATTCCCGCGCACTGTAACGGAACGTCTCTTCTGAAGGGCTGGGCTGGGAAGATTTATTACGCAGCCCATTAACATAATATCCTGGTATATCGTACTATGGACTTAAAATATTGTCTTATGGAAATCACAGCGCATATTATGTTATGTGGTCCCACAATTCAACAAGTCCTTAACAAATTTTCAACAAAATATGAAACTATAAACCCGAAATGGCTTGATAGCCAAAACTGTGTAAAAAATTAACGCAAGCTTTCTATTTGAATTTACAACATATTTTTATAAATTACAAAATTAAATCAGTGGGTAAAACAATACATAACGACGCCGCGACCGACGCCGACCGACGCCAACCGACGCCGACCGACGCCGACCGACGCCGACCGACGCCGACGTGACGATGCAACCCGAGAAAAGCCAGTAGCTCAATCACAGATGACTATCGACGTGCTTATAAGCGACGTGATAACGATTTCTCACCACGGATGTTTAACGTTTTAGCGTTCACAATGGAACATCCGTTAAAAGTTATCGATCGGAATTATTAATTACCGCTTTAAATATGGAAAATACGCCAAAACTGTAAGTAAAGTGAAATAATTTAGTTTTTAATTGTCTGTGCACAATTTATCATGCCATTTTATTTCACCTTTTAATCAATTTAAGCAATAAAACGAAACATTTGTCAAATTATGCCTTTCATCTATGGTGTTTGGCAACGCGACTGCGACTGACTCCGCGACTGTGATGTGAACGTATGTTCATTGTGATCGGTCAAAATGCTTAGCACGTTTTTTAAGCACGTCGACAATCATCTGTGATTGAGCTACTGGCTCACCAAAGAGAACGATTTTTATGCATCCCATGAATTGATACAGGTCGTCCTATAAAAATTGTTTTTTTATTTTAGTTTAAAAAACGATGA
>JAGVSP010005346.1:0-16141 GCA_022494985.1 Micrasema minimum
CTGCTTACCGAAAAATGGGGCCCAGTGGCCGCAAAATTTTGGGGGTGATTTCCACCAAGCGGGAGCGGGCAGCCCCCGGGTGCCTGGGAATCTCTATTTCCGGGGCAAAATTTATTCATATCTCCTTGGGTACTTCCCCCAAAAACAATACCGGGTCTTTTAAATTTCTTCGACCGTCAACAATCATGGTTGACCCTTTTTAAAACGAAACAATTTTCCAAAGTCTCCCCGGGAAAAAAAAACGGTTTTTTTATTTTTGCTCCTTTAAAAAATATTATCTTTTTCTTTATGTAACCGGGGGTAGTAATAATCGTTAAAACTTATCGGAGCAAAACTCGTGGGTTTATTATGAAGTATTTCCCACGTTTTTGTCACCCCCCTTTTTTTGACTTAAGGGTTCTCTTTTAGTGAACTTTTCGTAATTTTACTTTCACCCCACAACGCTCCTTTACAACCTTCTATGTTTTTAAGTTTTTTACACCACGGACAGTTAGGTCCCCGGTGCTGAATCCGTCCCACACTGCGCGAGGTTGTCTGCATTATGTCTGATTTCACCTCTACTGGCAGAACTTATTACGCACCGTAAAGACGGTGATTTATCACCTGGACTGTTAAGCATCTCGAGATGTGATGGATAGCCTTTCGCTTAATTAATCGCCTTTTGCATATTAATAGATAACCCGACTGAAAGATATAGTCCATCTGGCGCAAGACTACTCGCCGCCACCGTACACTTTATTCTCGTTGCATAGTAGATGAAAATGGTACTTCTCGATCCACCTTATACGAGAACTTACTCTTTCCGTTTCCACAAATTATATAAAGAGACGTTAGCGCTTCGATGTCACTCATTAAAGAGTTCTTTTGAAACCTTATTTTTACAATAGATTAATAATTAGCTCTGCATCGATGAACCCGACGTCTTAGTATCCATTGCAAATATGGCATTAGTTACGTAGCTGTCCACTAATTATACAATCGTAGACCATTTATGGAGATTATCTTTGACGACCGCCGGACGTAATGTAACTACCTTAGTGTTATTAGTGTATAATCATGTGATTATTTGCAAAGTTATGTAGTAAGTACATTTCAACCTCTGAACAATCGCGTAATAATTTTGGTATTGGGACATTTTGATTCAGCGACCAGGCGATGTATTAAATAAAAGCTATTTGACAGCGTTTACACTATCAGGAATTGTAATTGGTCACGTTTAGTGTGTATAATCTAGGAATAGAAGATCAGCCTAATGGAGGTGAAGCGAGTGTGAATCGGAACAAGTAATTTCGATGATAATTACCGTCAGAAATGTGTGTCAAGGTGATTACTTTAGAATGGTGGTGACTGTTCAGCTGCCGCCCCACTCCACCCGCCGCCACCGCCCGATACGGTGTAGTAATTATCGGCTGGTTCCCCCTTCATTTCCTCCAGATACGTGATGCAACCCTTACTCCTCTACCTAGACGCCATTCCCTGAATTTTTAACGTAAATTTGTGGAGGTTTAATTAAAACTTGCGGTGTCCCCGGGAAGCCAATAAATAAATCACCGTAACTACAGTTTTTGGTCCGGGCCCCAATCCACCCCCGGTCGGGGGCCGGGGGATCATTTGCCCTTGATTAAACCGCCCCACCCCCAATTTTTCGGGAAAATTTTTATTATCATCCTTAAATTTTCCCCCGGGGCCTTAGCTCACCCGGGGGGATTGTAGGGGCGGGGCGCTCGTTTGTGCCGCGAGAGAGATTTTTTTTTAGTTTTTAGGGGGGCCCCCCCCCGAGCGCGGGCCGGAAAGGGTGAATCACGGTTTCCTTTCAACCCAAATTCCGCCCCGGGGTTTCCCCGGGTTTCGCTTTCGTTTATTAAAAAACTCGACATCGTCGCACGTTGCTCGTCGCTCGACTCTCATCACTGTCTTGGCCGCGCCTTTTTAAACAAAACAACCTTTTTCTTTTTCCCCCGCCTGCCCTTGCCTTCTCAATGGAACAAATCCAAAGGGTTCCCTAAAAAATAACTTTTTTTTTTTTTTTGTTTTTTTTTTTTTTTTTTTTTTTTTTTTTTTAGTCCATTTCAATCGTATTTAATGTAGATTAAGTTCAGTGTATTTTCGTGATTGTATTCGCTTCTAAATCCTGTGTAATAAATGTACACTGTAAAACGTAAGTATCTTGTTCTATCTCTTTTTGTAGATATGTCACCCACTAAAAACCCTACCACCCATGGTAAACTAACTACGGGTGGTCTCAAATTTATTTATTTATTTATTTATTTATTTATGTTATTCACGATTACATATAGTATTGACATTGACATATCAAATTATTACATAACATATAATACAAGACTGGTACATATCAAGATACTACATAAACCCCTTAATAATAAGTAGACAAAAAGAACAACACCCATCCAGGTAGACATCACCAGACGGCGCAGAAACAAGTCAAAAGACGATTCACAGCAGTGATTGTAGATTGTACTAGAAGAGACCAAAACAAAGAAAATTTTATAAACCGTTAACTCCAAATAGGAGGCAACTTGTGGACTAAGAGTACCGATGCACTGGTCGTAACATTATGTTTAGAGTTATTGGTCTGGGCAGTAACGTAACATTTCCCCGCAAATGATTCCCCAGTTTTGTCCCGATAACCACCGATGGGTCTCCTCCAGGCTCCCGCAACACGGGTAATGGTCCCATCAGATATGGTATTATTTATTTTTACGGTCCCCGCCCGCGCTCTTGCGCACCTTTTATGTCTCCACCGTCTCACTGACATTCGCTCGGCTCCTGCCCACCGCGAATACGTTCATAGATCACCTGGATACACACCTTTATAACAATTCAGCTCGGCCAAGTCAGGCCCCGCTCTCGAATGGGACCGCCCGCTCGCCTGAGAGAGAGTACACATCAGGCTTCTTCCGGTCATTTGTTGAACACAAACCGTGCTTATTTCCGCTGTGGAAAATTAAATTAGAGACGAAAGGCTCGCCGCTCGCCCGGCAGTTGCATAAAGGAGGAGATTAGAGTCCGCACGGTAATACACACGTGGGCGCTATAAATTTTTCAATTGAAAGGGTGGAATGTATACGTATAAAATGTTCGTTTGTTTTGGTTATTGTGTAACTTTAGGGCGAATTCGGTAATACACAGGCGGCTTTTTATTCCGCGCACACATTTGAAAAACTTCATTGGCTGTAAATAAGCGGAAAGACATTACGACGCCATCGTTTACCCAACAGTGTTATAACTCCAACACCCGTGATAACGTAAATCTCTTATTAAAACCCTTTGCCGCAATCATATCCGAATGTAATCCATAAAAGAAATAGTAGGTTAGTAAATGTACCTAATTGGGCTAGTAGACATCACGTTACGTGTTTGGTATCGCGCCTCAGTCCCGCCGTAAATGTGTCATCGTAAAATTTGTAGTATTGCGACAACCGCGGATAAAGATCATTATCACAACGCATGTAGCCGATCTACTCGACAAACCGACTACCTGAGCTTGTCGATGTATTGACAATGATCCCAATGTAACCGCAAACTTTAACACCTCCCCGACAGTATCTATTCTCACATTTTTCGTATGCTACACCATTACTCGTCTCCGAGTGGAAATTGGTTTTGGCCAAGATAATTTTACCCGGCTACCCCCCCCAACTGTAATAGATGAACTATCGAAAAAATAACCGATGACTGTAATGGATTTTAATAATTATAGATGTCTGTCCTTGTCATGGACAGCCTGTTAGCTAATTTTGACGATAGTGATAGTAAATTTAAGGCAGTGCTATAGTGCTTTGTCATCCGATCCAGCATTAATCTGCCTATTTAATCTGACTGTCTCTTCGTAAATCACGAGTGATATATACCGACCTGTTAACCATAGTTAAGTATCGGACGTGCAGATTTCCTCATAACCGATTCCTCAATACCGATTCCTGATGATAATAGAAGTAAATTTACAATTAAATTGTACCTACATTAAGGTTAAAGTTTATACGATATTCGAATATTTTTTATTATACAGGTAATTCCTTTGTTATTTACGGAATTCACATTCCTTCGATACATGTAATCGACAACCACCTGAGTTTATTTTCTCATCTCCATATCAATATTTATTATAGTATGGACCTCCTTGTATATACACTTAAACTTCAAACTATTTACTTGGGAAATTATGCAGACCGGTTTTTTTAAAGTGTATGCATATAAGAGAATAACGGACTTTGGCATTTTTTTATGTTATTTTAGTAATGAACAAAAGTGACAGTAAAATTTAATTAAAATCTCATTATTAAAATTTACTTACTTGTTGGGAACTGTGTGTTATATGTCTGATTGATAATGATTACCTATTATCTTGTATTTTTAGTATAAATGTATAATGAGTTCCCAAAAAAAAAATTGTTATTAAAGCCACAAGAATTCTAGGGAATCAGCGAGACAGTTTTTTATTTTTTTTACTTTAGCGCAAAAAACAAAAATGACATTTTGTGCGCCACTAACGGTGCCCTATACTGTATTGTATTATAATAGTGTATTCCTTTTAAAATAAGAGCTTCGTGAACCATCATCAGCGATAAATTTTGCATTCGTTCAGGGTAGACATTGACCTTTCCCGCTTTACGGTGCCGATTATCATCATTAGATTATGACAGAAGTCACCAACGACTGGGGGGCCGGGGAGCGCTAAAATACGTCAGGATGAATAGATTCAGACTTCCATCCCGGGTTGATAGTGCGCCAAGATGATCGCAGTACGGCATAATGGCCGTGCAATGCATCTGGATAGATTAGATGCAGACCGTGACGACGTGTGCAGTGTTGCACGCATGCAGTGCCGGCGGAGGGGAATATTCTATCCAGGAGCGTGAAGGCCTATAACCTTAACCTTGAGGGGCTACCTGCTACTTGCACTGTATAACTAATCGTTAAACTTGATCACGCCTCACACGAGTTACCTTAGAAAGTTTCCATACAATACGAATAAAAAATTCTACTGCACGCATTTATGTTTTTATCCCAACATAAAATAATGTTATTATTAAATTTACATAAAATTAATTTAATTTTAATATTACTTTTGTGGCTCCACGGCCTTCATCTGTTTTATACCGCAGATATGTTGTAATCTATCCTCTCTACACAATCGTCAATTTATACATTTTAGAACGGTATAATTAATTCAAAAGTCCAAGGGCTTCTTACACATCGTTTACTCACTGGCGTTTTACCAGTAATAAGCGTATCTAATGGGAGTTTCCAACCTATGTGTATTCATTACGCAGCTTACTGAGATTTCTTGATTATATAACCTGGAATATTTCAAGCTAAGAAATTGTTTGGGAGAAATCATTTTTATTTGGTTGGACATCAGGCAAAACCTTACTTACTACAAAAAGATTACATACAAACCTCAACTTCAAATGCGCTTTTATTCATTAGTAACAAACTAAAAACGATTTTTTTTTCAAAAGCATACTTTTGTCTTAGTGGACTTTGCATCATGAGGTACTCGTTAAAATGTTTATCTAATGATTGATTTCATCTCGCGAGTCGCCATTTGTCAGGCTGATGTATCGGTTTAATAAGGTCCCAGCGTACTCACGAAAACACGTAACACGTACACTGATAAAAGAAATACAATTTTTTTAAAAAAACAACTCCTAATAAAAACTACAAAATAGTCTAGAAAGAGGAGAGTGTACCGTATTTGTGTATCAATCGTTAAAATTTACGAAGATAAAATCATTGTTTAAATGACAACGAAACAGCGAATCATTCAGCGGTGATAAAAATTTATCCGGCCATGAATAAAATATATCGATGCGACAAAATTTATCCTAAATAATTTTATGCCGGCTAAAAAAATTATGAGATAAGAAAATGCAGAATTTGAAGTTCCGGATTCAGTGCCCTATGCACCATTTTATGCGGATACCCCATGTTTTAAAGAATAATCAATGAATAAGTAAATCCATAGTATTAATTGACATCTCAATTTCACAGTGTAGTTACAAACTAGTAAGCGTATGTGGTTTCTCTGCCCCCATCCCGCCGCGCCGCGCCGGCCCACGCTCGGCTGTGTAACAGGGCGAGTTTGGTCGTCCGAGGATGTTTGTAGTTTGTTACATGACGTATGGCGTCGTCTAAGTAAAAACAATCAACTATTGATTCCGAGATGTACCTACTATTACGGACATGGACACTAAAAAAGATGCTCCTGTTTTCCGAATTCATTTACCCATACATAGCTACGAGCCTTAAACGTGCTTAACGATTCGATTGATTATTATCTAGAAATAGATTTTGTAATTGTAAGGGAAGTATAAGGTTTTATGCAGTTTCAATTAAAGGGTCTAATTTTTCCAATTCTCTGTTTTTGTTGAAGTGATTTGTGTTATCTGTCATTTCTCACCTTCAGTGCCATTTCAGTTATAATATTTCTTTTGGATTTATTATGGAAAAGTATTCTGAATGTTAATTTGCCAATTTCGAAGGGCTTTCTCGGGGGACAGTAATTCCTTATCTATTGAATTAATTCTCGCCAGTCACATATAATATTATCTAAAACGTCCTCGCAACGATCTGTTTTGCGTTTGTTGGATGTATAATATATAATTTCCGAAGAATTTATTCGCATTATAATTAGAGGAGAACGCACCTAACCGTGTAAATATATTTTGCTTCCTTGTTTTATGTTAATATGTTTCTCGAGTTAGGAACTATCTTCGACGATTTGGGGAACATGTTGCTAGAATGTGAATTCGTACATTAATCGAAATTCCACACAGGAGAACGATTCATCTGAATGTTCTCAGTATGTGGTGCATGCTTGCTTGTGTCATCCGATATCACGGTTTGGTTATATATACAAATTGCGAAACTAGGAGAAACACGACACATTTTGTTCTTATTCACATTACCCACCCGATAGATTAACAACATATATTATTAATATTATGGATAATTTAATATAGCGCCCGTTTCGTATAAAATATACCTCAAGGGCGCTTTAAATAGTGAATTTTAAAGTGCTCGGAAATTTAAAGTGAGTGAAAACTCAATTTCTGAGTAGAAAAATACCATTATAAAAATTAATCAAAAGATTTTGAGAACTTATATGTCTTAAGTTTTCTTCGAAAACCTCACTTCACTCTCACAGTTGCGCACTTCTGGTGGTGAGAGCATTCCAAGCCACAGGGCTGCCGCAACCGCAAAAGCGCGCTCTCCATAATTTTGTGCCGCTGATTAACGGATCGGTAGCTTAAAACCACCTGCCTATAGCTGTAGATGTAGCTGCCATCGAAGTGTGAGAGTCTTTCAGCTAGTTCATTCGGAATGCAAAGCTGCTTTTAAAATACTCTGGAGCGGCATCATGCATGGCTTTGTACACTAGCAACAGAGTTTGTATTCTACCCTTTGGTGGAGTAGCGCAGCCAGTGCAGTTTCTTTAGCAGTGTGAGTGAAGTGGATGGTTCGAACTTCGAAATTCCGGAATGATAAGTCTAGCTGGCCAAGCGTTCATGACTGATTTGCAGGCGAGTCTTTTTTATTCTATGCGGTTAGTCCTCGGGCGTATATTGCCGTTTACAATAATCGACTGCTGATGACCACATACAAACGCGTTTATAATAGACGGGTGGCGTCGACCGTCTAGATTTATGGCGATATGCTTTTAATCTTACTCAGTTTAGTACAGAACATGAGACTTATCTGTTCTACTGATTTGTATAATCAAGAGAATAGGTTCGAGTGAATTCAGAACATACGCCGCAATTAGATGTAACAGCGGGTGATGGCAGTACTCCGTTGAGTCGGGTAAGGCCCCGCATTTTTTAATTAAACTTTGTCGTGTGGCATGAGGTCCATCCATTAGATGATTCTGTTTTGGACGGGATTCAACGTAATGTCGATTTTCAGCCCTATCCAAATTCCAATTCTCCTCAATGCACTTTACCAAAGCAACATAACAATGTACATCCTTCTCACCTCTGGAGTAGCAATAAAATAAATTTGTGTATCGACCGCCTATCAGCAGATGCTACCGACAGTCCACATGAGTTTATAATAATGTTCTTCTATATCTTTAGTATAGAGGATGATAGAGAAGTGGTCCGAGTACCAGAACCTTAGAGAGCACTCCAGTAGTTAAACGATAGTAAGGTGAGTTTCCATTTTTTGGTACACTACTACGTTATTCCCTCTCTTGGAGTATGAACAGGAACCAGGCCATTTGTGCATGATTCACAATAATACCATAGGGTGATATACTCCTAGCGTTCAAGCAAAATAGCCGTGGTCTACAGTTGTCCAAAAGAAGTGGCAGCACACATGTCTAGAGTAGAGCTATCATATATCAACGTTACCAGAAGTCAAACAGCCGTTTAGTATGTTCAGACAGTACTCTTAATCACTCCTGTCTCAGCAAGATAATGAAAACGGGTCGGTATGCAGGATTGTCTTTATCCGATAAGTAACGAGTTATGTCTCGATATAAATTAACGAGGTCTCCGTAGAGACGATTTTTTCTATCATTTTAGATATAAGTTGGCAAAATTTTGAATATGACGAAAGAGTTATGAAAGTTACTCCACATACGAGCTGAGTATTTTTTAACATGAGGTAAATATCATTGGCTTTTATGTAAACGTGTTAGAACAATATCGTGTTCCAAAGGATAATTTGGGATCGATATCAGTTAAGGAATGGAGACTAATAACATTTTAATGCACTTGTTTTAGATCGCCATGTCGGAATTAGGTCTAATAAAAATTGTATAGTTATGTATGTGCGGCAGCAGTCTACTTGATTACATCTATATAAAATAAGATAATGTTCAGAATTTACCGATAAACTCTTGCGTGTAGCGCCTTGCGGCACCGTAATTTCCGGTTGTCGCCCGCGATACAGGTTGCATGTCTAATGTTTTTTCAGACTTTCTCAGTGAAAAAGAACAAGCATAAAGTCAGCGGCAGTGGCTGCGTGAGAGTAGTTGCTTTAATGTTACGTTTAGGTCTGGGTTTTGTTATTGGGATCTGGCGAATTCGGTATACACAGCGGCTTTTCCGCGCCACATTTGAAAAATCTTCATTGGCTGTAATTAAGCGAAAACATTACGCCATCGTTACCACAGTTTAGAACTCCTACCCGTCGATAACGTATCTCTTATTAAAACCCTTTGCCGCATATATTCTGTATGTAATCCATTAATGATTTAGTAGGTAGTAATGTTCCTTATTGGGCGAGTAGACATCTCGGGTACGTGTCTGTATCGCGCCGCAGTCCGCCGTAAATGTGTCATCGTAAATTTGTAGTTTGCGACACCGCGGATAAGGGAGTCATTTCACCCCCGTACCGTCTACCGACTACCGACTACCGACTTGTCGATGTAGTCAAATGTCACAACCGCAAACTTCTCACCTCCCCGACAGTTTCTCCATTTTCGTATGCTACACTCTCTCGTCCCGAGTGGAAATTGGTTTGGCCAATGATATTTTACCGGCTTTCAACGGTAATTATGAACTAGCGAAAAATAACCGCTGACTGTAATGGATTTTAATATTATTGAGTCTGTCCGTCTTGGAAGTGCCGTTAGCTAATTTTGACGTTAGTGTAGGTAAATTTTGGCAGGCTTAGGCTTTGTCATCCGAGCCAGCATTAATCTGCCTATTTAATCTGTCTGCTTCGTAAATCACGAGTTATATTCAGACCGGAAATTTTGTTAACATTATTTTGTTTCGGACGTGCAGATTCCTCATACCGATTCCTCTTGATAATAGAAGTAATTCACTATTAATTGTACCTACTTTAAGGTAAATTTATACGAAATTCGAATATTTTTTATTATCAGGTAATTCCTTTGTTGTTACGATTCACATTCCTTCGATACATGTAATCGACAACCACCTGAGTTTATTTTCTCTCTCCATATCATTATTATTATAGTATGACCTCCTTGGATATCACATAAACTTCAAACTATTTTCTTGGGAAATATGCAGACCGGTTTTTTAAAGTGTATGCATTATAAGAGAAAAACGGACTTTGGCATTTCTTTCTTTTTCAGAATGAACAAAGTATATTATTCTAAATGTGACAGTAAAATTTAATTAAAAATCATTTTAATATTTACTTACTGTGGGAACTGTGTTATTGGCCTTTGATATTATTACTTTATCTTGTATTTTTAGTAAATGTATTTCTGTTGAGTTCCCAAAAAAAAAATTGTTATTAAAGCCACATAGAATTCTAGGGAATCAGCGAGACAGTTTTTTATTTTTTTACTTTACCGCAAAAAACAAAATTGACATTTTGTGCGCCACTAACGGTGCCCTATACTGTAAGTATATAATATGTATTCCTTTTAAAATAAGAGCTTCGTGAACCATCATAGCATAAATTTGCATCGTCAGGGAGACATTGACCTTTCCGCTTTACGGTGCCGATAATCTCATTAGATTATGACAAAGTCACCAGACGACTGCGGGGCGCCTAATACGTCCAGATGAATAGATTCAGACGTCCATCCCGGGTTGATAGTGCGCCAAGATGATCGCAGTACGGCATAATGGCCGGTGCAATGCACTGGATAGATTAGATGCACCGTGACGACGTGTGCAGTGTGCACGCATGCAGCCGGCGGAGGGGAACTATCCAGGAGCGTGAAGGCCTATAACCTTTACCCTTGAGGGGCTACCTGCTACTTGCACTGTATAACTAATCGTTAACTTGATCACCCTCACACGATTACCTTAGAAAGTTACAATACAATAAAAAATTCTACTGCACGCATTTATGTTTTTATCCCAACATAAAATAATGTTTTATTAAATTTACATAAATTAATTTAATTATATATTACTTTTGTGGCTCAACGGCTTATCTGTTTATATACCGCAGATATGTTGTAATCTTTCCTCTCACGAATCGTTCATTTATACATTTTAGAACGTTAATTAATTCAAAAGTCAAAGGGCTTACACATCGTTCTCACTGGCGTTTTACCAGTAATAGCGTTTCTATGGGTGTGTCCAACCTATGTGTATTCATTACGCAGCTAACTGAGTTCCTTGTTATATAAAACTGGAATATTTCAAGCTAGAAATAGTTGGGTGTATTCAATTTTATTTGGAGGACATCAGGCAAAACCTTACTTACCTAAAAATTACATACAAACCTCAACTCTAATGCGCTTTTATGCATTAGTAACTTAACTTAACAAACTAAAAACGTTTTTTTCAAAGCATTCGGTGTCTTAAAGGATTGCATCAGGAGGTTACTCGGATAATATGTTTTCTAAAATGTTTCCTTCTCGCGAGGCGCCATTTGTCAGGCTGATGTATCGGTTTAATAAGGTCCCAGCGTACTCACACACACGTTACACGTACACTGAGAAAAGAAGTACAATTTAAAAAAATAAACAACTTCTAATCATTACTACAAAATAGTCTAGAAAGAGGAGTGTCGTAATTGTGAATCAATGTTAAAATTTTCAGATAAATAATTATTTGTCGAAACAAAGAATCATTCAGCGGTGATATAATTTATAAGCATGAAAAACATTCGATGCGACAATTTTTCCTAGATAATTTTGCCGGCTAAAAATTTGTATATAAAATGCAGTATTTGATATTCCAGTTCAGTGCCCTATGCACCATTAGTTGCGGATACGGCAAAGTAGTAGTATTATATTCGTGATTACCGCAACCCTGTTTTCAAGAATTCCTTAGTATTTATTGACATCTCATTTCTCAGTGTAGGTACAACTAGTAGCGTATGTGGTTCTCTGCCCCCATCCCGCCGCGCCGCGCCGCGCCGCCCACGCTCGCTGGTAAAGGCGAGTTGGTCGTCCGAGGGATGTTTGTAGTTTGTACATGTCGATGGCGTCGTAAAACAATCAACTATTGATCCGAGATGTACCTACTATTACGGACATGGACACTAAAAAAGATGTTCCTGTTTTCGATTTCATTTATCCATACGTAGCTACGAGCCTTAAACGTGCTTAACGATTCGATTGATTATTATCTAAAATAGATTTTGTATTGTAAGGGAAGTATGATTTTATGCAGTTTAAATTAAAGGGTCTAATTTTCCATTTCTCTGTTTGATATTGATGTTTTGTGTTACTGTCATTTCTCACCTTCGTGCCATTTCAGTTAATATGTCTTTTGGATTTATTATGGAAAAGTATTCTGAATGTTAATTTGCCAATTTCGAAGGCTTTCTCGGGACAGTATTCCTTATCTATTGAATTAATTCTCCCGTCCATATATTATCTAAAACGTCTCGCAACGATCTGTTTTGCGTTTTGGTTTATAATAATTTCCGAAGAATTTATTCGCATTATAATAGGAGGAGAACGCCCTATCCGTGTAAATTGTTTGCTTCCTTGTTTTATGTTAATATGTTCTCGAGTTAGGAACTATCTTCAGCGTTTTGGAAGTTTGCTAGAAGTGAATTCGTACATTAATCGAATTCACACAGAAAACGTTCTTCTGAATGTTCTCAGTATTTGGTGCATCTTGCTTTGTCATCCGATTCACGGTTTGGTTATTATCAACTTGCAAACTATGGAGAAACTCGTACATTTTTCTTATTCACATTACCCACCCGATAGATTAACTCATGAATACATACGTCGATTTTTCGTATCATATCCCATGTTCCAAGTACCTACATCTCCTGAGGAATCATGAATATATCTACCTCTTAATGTAAATACATAAAATCATCTTAATGTAAATAAATAAATTTATCGAGAAGAAGATAAGATTCGAAGATGATATATGCAAAATTGATCTACTCGTAGATTATTTTTATATTAATTTTGTATAAAAATACTATTATATAGTGTTCTGCAAACCTTTTCTAAAATAAATTAATAATTAATATTTTACAATAAAGCATTGATACAATTTAAAAAATCTTACGTACAATTTTATATTACAATGAAAGCCCCCTTTCCTTTGACCGTTTTGAAGATTATTGAGTCTTTTTTCAGTTCAGCACAATTCTACCGATTTTACTAATCCGCGAAATTTAATTAAATATTCGTGGAATAACCTTTTAAGTAACTCTTGTAACTTGCCGGAGTCTTCTCAACAACAACAATGTCCGCTTTGATTCGGTCACGTTTAGCGGCGAGTTTACAGTGTATCGGGTTGTCAGTCCAGCAAAGCCCCGTTGTATTATGGCCAATTTGGCCGCCTATCTGCTCGCAATCCGCGCTATCTGCGTCGGCCGGCGCGGCGTTGTCTCCGCGTATTGATTGTCCGATTCCCCGCATTGTGTCCCTTATCGGGCGCTGTTCCGCCAGGCCGGGGATTAGCCGGACACAAAGGCCCGCGGACTGACCGCCGTCTCCCGACCGCCCAAATCCCGAGGATTTGTAAGATGTCAATCCCAGCAGTTTCATTATGTCACCACGGAGCAGGAGTTCCGGAGATGGAATTATTACACCCCCCACCCCACCTATTGTATATCTACACAAAATACAATATTAACTCAGCTGGTAACAGCCAGCTGAATTTCTATCTAATCAATATTGTTTTATTTTAGATCTTTACTTAAGCCTTTAGTAAAACCCATCTAAACTGACTTAAATCCTATTTATCTTAAATTTACAATGGAAAAATCAACATTTTCTGCGATTTATTTTGATGAATCTAAGATTTTTTGGTTACAATACCGTTGGCTAAGATATTTTTCATTTAAAACATTCAGCTGTCACTCAAACAATTTTTTAAATCACGAAGGACCAATAATTTCATGTGTTTGATTAACCATCTCGACTTGTCTATAAAGAATACTGTTTGTATGGCGATCAGTAATAAATAATGATCGGGTAGAAACTAACATACTACTGTTAATTTGGGCCGACTCTGGTTGGTTTGGGTGATGGAAACTATGACAATTATAATACATAAGCCGAGACAGTGGTAGGGGCAATGAAAGCGTTTGTTCGCGTACATAACGTAAATTCATCCGTATTTTACACTAACAATCTTAAAATCGCGGTTTAGCTTGTTAAAAAAATCGGTAGAGTTGGCTGAACTGAAAAAAGACTCGATAGTCTTTAAAGCAGTCTAGGGAAAGGGTAGGGCTTTCATTGTTTGTCAGTATGACGACAGAAGAATGCGAGTGCAAAATACTCGTATCAGTAAAATTCCCGCATCGATCAACTAAACTGGTATTTTGTGTCAAGGCTTTCGCGAAATCTTAACATATTTATCCGAATACTTACTTCCCTTTTAGTTAAAACTCCCCCTCAATCATTTCGTACCCCCTTGTTTTTAAAATTCTCCCAGCGTAAGAGAGATGTGTTGTTTATTATTCAGCGGTATAAATTGATGCTTTTTTCGACGCCATCATTTATTTCCCGCAGGGCGCAGTGCCAAATACGACGTTTATTCATATTAGTGTTGGTATTTTTGTTTCACGTGAATAATTCACTTTGTTAAAACACAAATAACGTGCATGATTCAGTGGCAGCTTTTTCTTCAATAAACTTTGCCAGAACTGAAATATACACGTAACGCGTTAGGAGTGTATTGTGTAAGCTTTTAGCTCACCTGCTGAGATCTCTGTCACATTTCCCACCTGTCGAAAGAAATCCTATAGTATGTGAAGCGTATATTGATGTAGATTCTACGAACTGCCTCCAAGCCGAGCGATCGGCCGCCAGCTCCAAGTCCCGTAGCTCCGCACATTTTAAACCGAAATCATTTTAAAATGTTCAAAGATTATGCATTTACATTAAAAATGAACTTCATTTAAAAAAAAAATATTTTTCCATTTCCCCAAAGCAGTTTCACGTAGAGCATTTTTAACTAAATGAAACTGACTTCCACCTACTCGTATATATGCTATAAAATTCATACGACTTTATAAAACTGTCACATTATTATTATTAGTATAATTTATTAAGCGTCATTTTTGTAAGAAATCACTTCAAGGGCGCTGTACATTCGATATTTTTAATTAATTCCATTCCCAATTTATGAATAAAGGATCTGAGACAACGATTATTTAAGAAACGATATAAAATCGCTACAAAGCGCATGGACGGTTGGAACTCAGCTTCACCCACGCACAAATTAAATTAAAACTATTTTACTAAAAACGCGATACAAGTGACATACTAATTCTACTGATAGCAGATTGAGTCTAGAATCCAGGTTGTCTTGCAGCTACAGAGCGCATGGACTATTGGAATGCCAGCGTACCTAGTAGGCATCAACAGGAGTTAACATTATACCTACAGGGGTTTCAAATATTTATTATGATTTAAACTGCGAATCGTGTATATTTTTTAAAAATAAGCTGCAGCTAACCAATAAATTTATTTTAAATTCTGTTATCGATGTACTGAATTTGTTTTATAGCATTCTTTCTTATTTATAACTTAGTAATGTAGGCAATACACAATGTCATTAGGTAGGTCAGTTGTATCCTAAGACTTGCCAAACACCTACTTAATAGATTTTTTAATTTTTTTTTTTTTAATTTAGCTACATTTAAGCTACAAGCAGAAAAAAAATGCCCTCAAATTAATCAACAGTATTGGTATTCTCCTTCACAACCAAAACGTATATTTGTACTGATGGGTAATTTGATGACTTGAGTATTTGCATTCGCAGCTGTTGGAAACACACCACTCGTCTCGGTTTTCTTCAACTACTCGTTCAGAAAATACTGCCGAGTAATTGTTTTTCGCATTAAAAGATTTCATATGGTGATACCTTGGAATGTCTCTGAAGCGCAATTTTATAAAAAACATTTTGGTTTTTCCCCAAAACTTTAAAAAAAACGGATTTTCACCCCTTCCCTTTTTAATTAAATTTATTAAAAACCTTTTCCCCCATTTTTACCTATAATTCAAATTTGGGAAAAAATTTTTAGGGGAAAGGGAAAAATTTTTTAAACATAAAAGGCCATATCGCAAACGGTTAACCCTTAAAAGCTGTATTCCCTTTAAAAATTTTCCCGGAATGTTAAATGGTTAAAAATTTTTTTTTAGTGGAATTTTTTTAATTTTAAAAAGATAAACCCCTCCTTTTCCCTTTTTTACTCGTTATAAATATACTTTAAAAAATAATTCCCCCAGAAATTTTTTTTGGGAAAAAAATTT
>JAGVSP010005347.1:0-10745 GCA_022494985.1 Micrasema minimum
CTGATAACGCTACTTTTCTGTGATGCAACGTACTTCATAGTTTGCGTAGAATATCAAATAATGTGTGTTACTGTTTGTATCTAATAAATTTTATTATCATCATATATTTTAAATTTGATTTGAATATAACTAAAAACACTTTATCTTATAGACATGCGAGTATTCTGCCGTCCCATGCCTAAAACGATGTAAATACAATAATACAATATATTCGGCTAATGCTAAAGTATACTTAGAGGGTCTATATTAGTTATGAACATAATCCATTATCATAATCGAATAATTTGATTATGAAAATATCTGATTATCATTATCGAATAATTCGGTTATTTGAAATTATGGATTATTCGAGAAAACCGTTTAAAGTTTTATAGAGTATTTTGAGAAAATGAAGAGGGTTGTATAGATTATTCTGGCATGGAGCCGTCATTCGAATGATTTTTCAAATAACCGATTGTCAGTCGTTTAATCGATTGTTTTCACATCGTCTATTATCATTTCATCAATCGACTATCAATATCATCCGATTATGAATTATTAAATTATCAAAATAACCGATTATGCACATCACTAAGTCTACATAATGTTATTGATAATCCAGGAAATTTTGTTAACATGAACCCTAAATTAATAAGTACCAGTAAGCTCTATTTTTTTATCTTACAGCGTTTCAGGCTTGACACGGCACTATTAAGAGTTAACTTACTAAAATTAACTTTAAAATATTGATATTTTAAAGTCATAAGATTCTAAAGTAGGTATATTATTTGGTCCCTGAGTAGTGTGCCAATTACTTACCAAATCTGTGCATTCTGTTCTTGAGCCATTTTGCAAGTTGGGAGACCGCGTCTTCGCTGCTACATGACCCTGTTCTTTTTATAGGAATTTATTTGAGAAATGTAGCTTTCCCTTATCCTCACCCAAAAATTAATATTAATGGGTACCTACTGCATTTGTACACCAAGTGCAGTGTATCTCGATGATTTATTGCATGAAGGCAAGATGATTAATCTTACGCTTTAGAGCCAGTCCAAGGCATCAAATATGAAAGAGAATGAATATTTCGTATTGACACTGCCGAGACTAGAATCCGCGACCTCGTGCATGGTAGCCTAACGTGCTTAACGCTACACCACGAGGAGGATAAGTACCTACGACTACACTTACGTAATTAAAGTTGTGCATATCAATTTACAATTTCTGTCTCGGTAACATATAAAATAATCAATAATGCTTATTTCCCAATACTAAATTAAGAATGCGTATAAAATGTTTCATACTTGCATATTTCATAAATAATTGAAAGTAATAAGAAAGTACGATAGCATTTATTATAATGCGGCTTTTTGGAGATGTTTCATTTGGCAATTACAGTCATATTATTACTATTATAGGCATTATCCATTGCACTGTTACTCGGGTTTAGTATTCCACTAGAGCGGATGTTCGTGTATATTGATTTACTGAGTACAACACGTTTTATGGTCACTTTCATCCAAAATCATAAGGAAAGAGAAATTATAATAATAGCAGTTTACGGTGTAATGTTTTATTGTTCAATATAAATTCTTCTATATATTTTGTATAAATGTTTTCTATTCTTTATTCGCTTAATAATAATAGTAGTTGGTAACAAACGTTTCGCTTTAAGGCAACATCTTATGTTTATACAAAGTAAAAAAATAATCTTTTTACAAATCTTACAAGTATAAATAGGTAGGATTATATTACACTTAATCCTAATTTGTTACGTACAGTAGTGTCTCTGGGAGACGAGCGGACCCCGGCTAGGTCGCGCGTACCTACATACTAGAGAATATTAGGGTTCAAATAGGAAGTGTGGAGATAGTGTTAGGGCGGGCGGCTAGGTGTTGTCCGGCGGGGAGGCCAGCGCGCGGGCGGGGGGCCCGGGCTGCGGGCGCGCCAGGCGGGCCGCCGTCACCTTGCCCATGAAGGAGCGGATCTCCTCGAAGTAGCAGTCCTCCGCGGGCAGCCGCGTGGCGCCGGGGGCCGCGTGGGCTGCCCCCTCGGCCTCGTGCTTGCGCAGATGTCTATCCAGATTGGTTTGCTGGCCGAAGCAGCGCTCACACAGCGCGCACTTGAACGGCTTCTCTTTATTGTGGATATTCCGTACGTGGCGCTGCAGGTTGCTGGAGATAGAAAACGACCGCTCGCAGTATTTGCAGCGGTAGGGCTGTTCTCCCGTGTGTGTTCGGAGGTGGCGCGTCAGGTTGGCGCTGCGAGGGAACACCTTCCCGCAGAACTTGCACGCGTAGCGGTCCCTCGGCCGCCCGGTGGGCTGCGGTGCGGGGGGCGGCGGGGGCGGCGCTCCTGTCGGACAAAAGGGGTACCGCGGAGGAAACGGCGGATACAGCGCTACGGGCAACCGCCGCACGGCCTCCAAAACAGCGGGGTGCAGGGGCGGGGGCGCATACAGCCCCCTCGGTGGGGTCAACGGCTCCTCCGTCTTATCAGGCGACGGCGATCTCAAAATAAGATTCTGATTCTCATCCTCAAGGCGCCTGCGTATCAAGAGCAACGAAAGTTTCTTTCTATCCACTCGCAGGTCGAGGGGTTCGTCGGGCGGGGGCGGGGGGCCCCGGGGTGGCATGTGCGCTGGAGACAGGGCGGGCGAGCAGCGGTTGATGTCGCGGGGGGCGCGCACCTGCAGGGGGCACGGGGGCGGCGGGGGCGGAGCGCCCGCGCGGGGGGAGCAGCGCCCGGACACCATCTTGCGCGGGGAGTGGTCCTTCTCTCGCATGGCGGGCAGCGCTCCGGCCGCCTGGCTCATGGGAACACCTCCTGAGGACAACAGGAAAAGAAACATTAGAAACTATTTTATTTGATTTTCCAGTCTTAACTACAAATAAAGGTTCATAAGTACTTAAGACTTAGGACCACATGACCATAAATAAAAAAATTGTCGTGTTCATCTTCGAAATTTTCTCTCAAATTCTTCCACAAAGCATTGAATTTTAATTTTTTATGTTAATTTCTAAATATATCTACAGCGATTTTGGACCCCCTAAATTAACCGAGCGTTTTATTTTCATTCGGGACGCATTCACATTTTTGCGTAAAAGTATAGTTGCGCTTGAGGAAGCTTTTTAGTAGACATTTAAAAAAGTTCGTTCTTTGCACTTTCATTTTCTAAAAATACAAATGCTCTCACAAATAGTGTACCGGCACATTTTCCTTTTCCCGATACTGAATGAGTTCCTTTGTTCCTCGGGCACCAGTGGCGGCGCCATTAGCAGTTGTATCCGCTAACCATCACTATCTCGGTGGCCACTCTCCACGCACGTTCGCTAAATTAGTCCATCGATCTGCCCGCACAATGGGCGGCTCGTAATGGAGATCTTGTACACTAAAGCCCTGCGACGCGGGTTCTCAAGTGTGCCGTGAAACGTTTGTAAATTTAGAAAAATCAGTAGATAGCTTCTGGTACTTCGACTTGTGTAAGAATATTATGACAATTTATTAAGTATTACTCTTATTTTATTTTATTTTTAAAGTAGTCCAATGTCTTTTTGGAAAAATGTTAAGTTTCTAAATGATAATACCATAGATTATATTAAATGTCAACATTGGTTAGATGTGTTATTAGATAGAAATATGAAAGATTTGGGCATTTAAAAGGCAACGACTTTTTACTTTTTAAATGTATATTTCTAAAAAATGCTAGAAAATATTTTCTTAAGACATACGAATACTTGGACAAACCGTGTAAAATTGTGTATTTTCTGTCCTGGTTTTTCATGTTGATCTGTTGATTAAAATGTAATGACCGATAATGAATCTCATAGCTAATGGTAATATAATTTACCGTTTGTATATAACTAATAAAAATAAATTAAAATTTCCTTATTTTCGATGTGTACATAATTTTGTTAATAATTTGGTTTTAAAACTGATTATTATACCTCTAACATGGAATACACAAACAAAGTAATTATCGATTTGTTTCTCAAAAGGAAGATAGAGATAATAAAACTTTACAGTACTCTGTTCCGAAAAACTTGTTTTGACTCCTTCACATTCATAAATCTCATAATTAAAAAGTACGCATTATAATAATGATGGTTTTCTAGTTGAAAAATATTGAGAAACTTTGCTTTGCAACATATCAGCTCAACACACGGTAACTAGGTGACTGGAATACCAATTCCTAAACTTTTTAGTTTATTTTGGAATACTTATTCCACCGATCTTGACAGATTTTTTAAGTAACGCGTGCAGTAAAGCATACAACTTACAATGTGGAAATCTAAATAAAAATACGTATATGGCATGTGAACTAATTACTATTTCTCACGTTTTCTCATACCAGAAGAAATTTTTTTGAAAAATATGAGTAAAAACTATTTTAATGTCGCAATATTTTAAAAATTAAATTGCTTTGAGTAAACTTTCAGAAATTCGTATAACAAAGAAATTATTTCAAGTTATTTGAGTATTTTGAACAATATCGTGATCATTTTCCGAGTTCAGCTACAAAAATTCGCTCGATCGTGTTTAGACAAAAAATTGGAAATATAAAAAATGAGATTTCTCCTCCATTATTTAAAGTTCCAGGTCTTTGTGTTGAGTCTGTAGGTGAGTAAAACATAAATACGTGTCTATTGAAGACAGTTTATGTCGGACATTTCCTATTGACAATAGATCTGTTGTTGGCCGACAAAGGAGCGTCACCTACCCACAGTGCGGTGAGAAGAATGTTTTAGGAGTGCGATATTTTGTAAAACAAGAAGAACGCTATTGTAAGTCACTTCGTTTTGCGCTTTTAGATAGTATCTCACACTTCCATGACAAAAAATACATAATGGAGACATGGAAAATGTATGTTTTATTTAAATTATGACTGAAACCCCGCACGAAAAGCAAGAAAATAGTTTTTTTTTTTATATGTTGAGAAATATAATAAGAGTGTCGGCAGTGGACCTGATCTGGGATGATGGCCGATCGCATGGCTTGGAGACAGTTTGTGGAATCCATATGCTCCACATAGGGAGGTGATATGATATGATTATGAAGATGATGTTGAGAATTGAAAAACATAAATACTATAAGATTTAAAAATATATATATATAATATATACAGGTACATATAAATGTGCATGTTAATTTTTTGAAAGCATCGAACTTTATTAATGTGCGGAAACTGGCGGCCGATGGCTAGGCTTGGAGGCAGTATGTGGAATCCATATGCTCCACATAGGGAGTAGATATGGTATGATGATGATGATGACTAATTTTTGATAAGGGTTACTTTCGCAGTTTGGATTTCCAATAATAACTAAAAAACATGCATTTATAACTCAATATTCCACACACCCTTGCACACAATAACGCATTACTCATTAGATGCATTAAGGGTCATATCTCACACTTGGAATTATCTTTTGACAGGTTTAACAAGTTGTAAGATCCGATTCATGGCGCAACCTCTGTCAGTCAGATCAACCGGGATAAGATTAATACCAGAGCAATGTTTCATATCAGGACTTGAGTGTAGAAATGGATACTCCCCCTTAAACCCACTCTGACAGATATTTCGTTGAAAACTGCACTGTAGATTTTTTGAACAAAAATCGGTGAGTATAGTATTGAAAACATATAATTATGACAACATTTTGGGCGTGTTCAAATACTTGTACACAAATCTTGATTTTATCCCAAGACGGCAGTAGGTATATATTTCGTTTTTTTTATATTCCTACAGAGACGAGGTAGAATTTTTTCAAATTCAGGAATATGGCTATTCGAGCGTTTGCAGGGCTTATGACTTGTCATTGGCTGGGTTAAGTGGCCACTTTATGTACTAAAACATTCAAAAATACCTGTGTACCTTGTATGAAAATTCAGTCATTACGGCGAATTTGTGTCTTGCCTTCATGTTACAAATGATTTAGATTTACTGCATTTAGTGTATCAGTGCAGTGCCCTATGCACCATTGGGTGCGGATAAGGAGAGATCAGCAGCATGAAAATATAAAAAGTTTGGCTGTGATCTGTATGAAATAAGTAGTAATTGATTTGAAAAACACAAAAAAGTATTTAATATTTTACAAAGGGCGTGTAAACAAGAGTACCTTTAGGTCCCATAAAAAGAGTGTTCGCACTCGGCACTTCAACGATTCAACAGCCATCAGAAATCTTTAAAATCTCGTTGAATCTGAGTGACAGTTGGACTCTCGGCCACGCCTTGGTAACTTTCATTTTATTACCGATCGTCTAAAGGCCTGCAATTTGTAAGAAATATAGTAATCTGTCCGTCAGGCCAAGTTACAGCACGCAACGTACAATTTGCGGATGTGTGAAACGGTTTTCACGCAAATCACAGTTATTTGAGAATAAAATCGGGAACACCTTGTAGATGACATTTTTTTCTTTTATCTCTCAATATTTTTTGTAGCTTTTGGTTTGAAGTAGCTATGTGTACTCTTTTTGATTTGTTATATTACCATATTTGAATATAAATTTTGTAGACATAACTAAACCAATGTTGGGTTATGTTTTTTAAAAAAAAATTGAAACCAAATAAAGCAAAATTAAAAAGAAATGCAAGTTTGTATTATTGTATTTTTTATATAAAAAAGAGTCTTTTCAAGAGTGGCTTATGAATCTAGAGCAAAGTAATAATTATGTGCATTTAAAAAACGCACAGTATTGGCTAACTTCATAGAAGAATGCAAGTGGATGCATAGCGTGCATGACGTATGATTATTTAATAATTGAATAAACGCATATGAGACACTACTTGACTGTTACGAAACTATCGCAATGCATAAATATTAACATAATGTGTATTAAGACCGTGTGAACATAACTTTACCCATATTATTTTCTATGAGAAACTTCTGATACACTCTTTTTGTCACAGAAACTTTCGCTACTATTTAAGTACACTAATAAACTTTAATATTAAATATACCAAGTAAAAAAATCCTATTGTGTGAGTACTAGTTAATCTACATTTTATGACGTAATTTAAAGAAGTTTTTAAATGATTAATTTAAAATGTATTATCAGTTAACATAAAAAAATTATCATGATCAATAAATGTTATTTAAATTCGAATCAGAATTACACTAACTGTATTGTATAACAAAAACAAATTATTAAGTAAAGTTAGAATAAGAGACGGTCAAAAGTGATGTTCTTTGTCGTATAATGAATGTAGTAAAAATACATGGAGTAACAAAACTCATAGTACAACCCGAAACTGGTGAATCTACATTATATTTGAAGTCGAATGTGCAATATGACTTTTAAATCTAAGGTTGAAAAAAATTTTTTTTTCATATCGTAAAAGCTTTTATATTAAATAATTAAATGCATTTTTACCTACCTATCTACTACCTTCTACCTACTAAGCAGATGAAGTAAAATTGCACAAACTATTATTTGATATAAATTTGCCAAAAAATTCTCAAAGAAAAAATCAACTTCTTTCTCAATTTTCTCGAAAATTCTGGGTCAAATAAAAAAAAAATTCTTCAAAATCGACTTATGTAGATTCATTGGTTTCTCGCTTTTACATTGAGTTTTGTACACGGTGTATATTGAATGGAAACAATAATAACCAAAGTTTAACGCAAGGTAAATGTTGTAACATTTTGTTCTTTTTGATTTTTCAACATTTTGATACGCAAAAAGTTTGCAGTAATGATGAACAAACAAACAATACTACAATCATTTAAACGTTTTTGGAATGCATTTTTAAAAAATTCCTAATAATTCATTCGCGTCACTTTTTTTCGTGTAACACGCTGTAAATCATCGACACGTGAGAACATTAATTTTATTACGCTCATCAAATACTTTGTGTCAAAACCGTAGTACTACAGGCAAATGTGGGCGCTTTCTGACATATTGCCTCGAGCGCGTTTCATACCACCTTTCGGCCCTGCAGTTCATAAAATAATATTTCAAAGAAAACGCGGCTTTGCGGAGTTTACATCTGAGAATTTTTTTATGTAATAACGTCGCACGGTGGCGGACATGTCAATCAACGTGGGAGTATATAGTTCAACAGTTAATAAGTTCTTAACACGCATAACGTAGAGTTGTGACATAGGAACGCGTCTTTACTTTGTGGAATATATCGAAACATAAATCACTTAAAATTTTAAATAAACGTATTGTACAAATTGTAAGTTGGAATTAGTCTCTTGTATACAAATTCAATAATACCATGTTTAAACATTTAGAAACCGATAGCGTTAAAAAGAGTTCAAAGTGTTCAAAGATTTGATCATCCAATTTTTCTACTAAAAATCATAAAAAGCACGTTTAAACCGTATAGGGTAAGGTGTGGATAAATGCCCCAGTGGAATAGATTCCCCAGGTTCAATACCTCAAAAACGTAGGTGCTGAAGTACATTGTCCCTTTACGGTGCACTTATACGAATATTTTTTCAATCGTATATTTATTGTTATGATCAAAGTTAACTTGATAATAATAAACGAGATTGAATATCGGCGGCAAAGCAAAAGAAACAGACAGTTTACTGTAGCGATATTAAGTAAAAATTTCTTTTTTAATACCCCATGATCTTATATAGACCTGTATTATGACCGATTCAGTACTCATAAAACGAAATGTATTTATATTCGATCGGTTAAATACATTCCTTATGGTCTTCATATCGCATTCCAGTGAAATTATTCCATATGATCATTATACATAACCATTCAAGGAGGACTTTATGTCCCTGCATTTAAGATAGTACGACATTACGAATCTAATGCAATAAAAGTGGATTAAAAGCAAATAATTGATAAATAAATAAAAAAAAATAAAAATTACTGACTGAATTAAAATTATGATTAAATAAAACAATGTCATGTGTTAAATAGTAACACATAGCATTGTTTTATTTAATCATAATTAATTATGAAGTGTTACAAAGTGAATGCCGAATCAATCAACGAATTAAAAAATTATTAAAATTATTGGTAATAATACTAATATTACAACTACTTTCCTTATCCGTACCCAATGGTGCATAGGGCACTGCATCGGTACACCACGTGCAGTGTATGTCGATCATTTTATTACATGAAAGTAAAGATGATCAGGCATACGCTTCAGTACCAGTCTAAGGTATCAAACATAAAACATTAATATGAAAATAACAGGTTAATGGATATTTCATGTTGACCCTCTATGGCCTACGGAAATCGAACTCGCGACCTCATGTACGGTAGCTAAATGCGCTACCACTGTGCTACAAGGCTGTGATAATAATACGCATTTTAAAATGCAAATCAAATACATCACAAATAGGTAGGTATACAGATTATTGTTAATGGTCCTTAATTATGCTTATTTTTAAAATGAATTAGGTCTTCGGCTCCCAGGACGTCCATTGCTGAATTCGTTGGAAGTTTATGCAGAACTACGGAACAGAATTGGGGAAATACACGGAAGTTGGCGGCCGATAGCTTTGCTCGGGCAGTTTGAGGAATCCATATCCAAATAAGGAGAGGATATGGGATGGTTAGATGCTCTATGGAGGCACTGTGTTCGATTCCCGATGAGGTCACAATTTTTTTTTTTTCAATCATGAGTAATTTTCAATAATACTTACTTCCCTCTGTAATTAGGTTCCTTGGTCTGATTTAAACACAATGTTAAGTTACAATATACGTAATTTTAATCTCGGCAAGATAATTGAGCTGCAATTATCACTGAAATTCACGAAAATGTTTTATGAAAAATATATACATTAAGTTCAGCACTTATCACATTCGTTTATTATTTAAAGTTTAAAAGAACATTAAGAAACCAGTTGGTAATTCAATTTTGAGGGGTAATGATTTCTCTTTGTGGGGTCTATTTGAACCTTTTTTAAATGGCGAATGAATGAATTTAAAGGTCCTTTAAGAAAATATTCTTAATTTTACCCCATAAAAGTAGAAAAACGCTAAAACTAAACATTGTTTTATTTATTTATGGATGATTTTTTAAGAGCTATTTTTGCGAGAAATCGCCTCAAGAGCGCTGTACAATAAAGATACTAGATCACAACACCTTGCAGCTACCAAGCGCATGGACGATTGGGATGTTTTCTAGCATCCTACAGTTTAAACAGATTTTAATACATGATATATAAAAAATATTTTAAAGTCAATTCATACTTAGATTGTAATGACGGATTATGTGTAAACGGATATAACTTTGTAGGGTGATAGATTCTTGTCTTGCAGCTACTGAGCGCATGGACGATAGATTCTACCCCCCTTTAAAAATTTGAATTGTTAAAAATAGTGAAATGTGTATAGATTCAATATGTAAATGAACTTTTCTAATAAGAATTTATAACTGAATCTTGTGTAAAGAAGGCATGCGAATAAACGTTTGAAAGGATTGATTTTAACAAATATGTAAATTAAATAGTTCCTGTCCAGGAGAATCTCGTTGCAAAAAATGTGATAAATATAATTGGCATGCCTTATTCCTAAATTATTACGCCTATTATGCCAAGAATTCTTGATAAATTGAACAAATTATAAATTAATATAACACAAAAAAAATCTCAAGGCGACAAATGCGTTACAAATTTCAAGCGGTTACAATTCAAATAATCATTTTGTATTAATGAGTCATATGTGAATTCGTCAACTACTTTACAAAAAAAAGAAAATGGTGCTTTTTTTAAAAGGGAAACGTAAAATTTTTTTTTTGGAATTTAAAAAAAAATTAAAAGGAAAAACCCCGTTTTTAATTTAAAAAAATT
>JAGVSP010005348.1:0-11719 GCA_022494985.1 Micrasema minimum
TAATAAAGGAAGGTTTTTTTTATTTGTGAATATTTTTGGTTGGATTTTTGTAATAAAATAATAGCAATAATCTTCGAGAAATTTTATTTATTATAATGTGTTGGTTTTTTTTACCCTTGACTTTAAAAAAAATATTTCCTATCAAATAAATTTTTTAAACCCTTTACAAAGCTGTCATTTTTCTTCAGTTGCCAATAAACATGTTCGGGATTTTTGGAGAGCAGAAGTGATATCGAAATCGAGGAGGTATTATGTAGTTCAATTGTTCCGCCAAATCTAAAACCAATTACGCCTGCCATCCAGCCTCTCATCTACGTCCCCGTTTTCCCAGCAGGAGAGAGAGGGATGCCGACTGATTTTGTACTCCTTTGTCTATCCCGAAAGAGTGTTACTTGGTGGGGGTTGCCAGCTTTGAGGGAAAATGGGGAAAGAGGGATTGCGGAGTCAGCGGGTTAGATTCAGGGCTCTCGATATAAGAGGTCGAGTACCTACTTTATGCTGAAATTAATGGTTTATATATATGGGATGAAATGAATAAAACAAGAGAAAAAACCGCAGACCTTTATAATTTGTCGCAGGAATATATTCCGGCACTCATTAAAATAAATAAAATACAGGGTTGCTGGTTCGACTCGTGGTTAGGTAAACATAAAATAATATTTATGTAAATAAAAACAGCAAATCCATTGTTCTTTTTATTTAAGGAGCCTTATCAAATTATGTACGGTGTACGGGTGCATAATGATTAAATTTAATTCAAAATAATTTCAACTATCGACTGAAATTATTTGAATGATTACAAACTAATTAAAATATTAATGTTAAGCAAATAATACACAATATTAAAAAATGTTTCTGATAATTAATATCACAAAATCAGTAAGTAAAATAATATTTTGCTTGTTTTTTTTAATCGCTTTCTAAAATTTAAGTCGGTTAAAAGTTTGCTGTCATAAAAAGTATTCTAACTGTGTTTGTTAAACATTTTGCAACTCGGAAAAATATTGGTTTTTAAAAATGTATCAAGTGAAATCGGAAGCGATAATAATATTTTTCCGCTTCTGGTTTAAAAGAGCCTTTCATCTGAGCGGAATAGAGGAAAGAGAAAGGGTGTATATATGGAAGGCAAATATCGATCCCTCCATGCCACGCCCATCCCCTCTCTCCTCATGAAACATTTACCCCAGACTCTCAAATGGCGATGAATACTTGAACGCGTGAATACCGCAGGGCGGTATATGTAAAAAGAAACGTTTTGCTTTCTTAACAAATTAAAATCCCATTCTGTACTTATGTTTTTCCCTTTTTCAGATGTTACGTCTACTGAAAAGTCAATTTGTCAGACATGGGATTGAGTTGCGTATTAGGCCTTCTGGTTTTTTCTTGTGACTCCTTGGTAGGGTCTGACGGTATTTGCTGGGCCATTACGGCACCGTTCTCTCTTGTCACGCGGTTTCTGGCAGCTGGACGTACCAAGGGAAGCTTACTATAGGAAGAGTAATGAAGGAAGGATAATACTGTGTCTCCTACAACTTGGCAAAATGGTTCTTAATTATTTCTAAATGCGAATGCATGGGTTGATTGCAGATTGTTTTTGAGGTTTTCAATGTATCTAACTACCCTATTAATTTATCTCGGAAATCGGAGTTAAAAAAAAAAAATAATGAAAAAAAAAAGGTATGCCAATTATGAATTTAAAATTAAAAAGTATCCGAGGGTAAACACGCACAGAGGAGGGGGGCATGGGCAAAAGGCTCAACGTCTTACAAAACTTTAAAAAAAAAATTAAAATATAATAGTATAACCAACTGCTACCCTAAACTAAAAAAAAACGTAATGCAGGGCGGTATATGTAAAAAGAAACGTTTTGCTTTCATAACAAATTAAAACCAATCTGTACTTATGATTTTCCCTTTTTCAGATGTTACTCTACTGAAAAGTCAATTTGTCAGAATGGGAATGAGTTGCGTTTAGCCTTCTGTGTTTTCTGTGCTCCTGGTAGGGTCTGACGGTATTTGCTGGGCCATTACGTCACCGTTCTCTCTTGTCACGCGGTTTCTGGCAGCTGGAAGTACCAGGGAAGCATACTATAGAAGAGTAATGAAGGAAGATAATACTGTTTCCATACACTTGGCCAAAATGGTCTTAATTATTCTAAATGCGAAGCAAGGTAGATTGCAGATTGTTTTGAGGTTTTCAATGTATCTAACTACCCTATTAATTTTCTCGGAAAATCGGAGTTAAAAAAAAAAAAAAATGAAAAAAAAATGTATGCCAATATGTATTAAAAAATAAAAAGCATCCCGAGGTAACACGCACAGAGGAGGGGGGCATGGGCAAAAGGCTCAACCGTTACCAAACTTTAAAAAAAACTTAATATAATAGTATAACCAACTGCTACCAAACTAAAAAAAAACGTAATTTCCCCAAAACCACCGGTTCAATCCGTTTGTAAATCAGATAATTAATACGCGAGATACGATAATTTCAAGTTTGGGGTTCGCGAAAATTTATATCGGTGGCGCACAGGTCCAGATTTGAAGAGCATTAGGAACCAAAGAAATTAATCCGATTTAAAAAAATGCATAGGTTAAAAATCTGATTTGAAACAATATTTATTAAGTTAAATTTTTCGTTAAATTGACTCTAACATGGTAAAAAAAATTTTTTTTAAAGAGTAATATTTTTTTTCTTTCTCGATGTGTTCAAAAGTGTTATCAGTGAAACCTTCTGTACACCTAATATTTATTTATATGTTTTTCATTATCATATATTTTTTCTCTTAAATATTTTTATTCTATTTATCTACAGTTTTGAATATTTTTTTGCATTTAATACGGTTTTGCAATGTTTTCAATAACCTTAAAAAAAATATATAAAAAACAGCACCAGCGTTACAGAATATTAGGTAGAAAAAATATGGAAATAAACAACATAAACAAAAATATGTTAATATACAAAGAGTTTCACCGCTGACACTTTCTTCGTTTAACCTTTTTCCTATTCCTTTCCTTCCTTCTTCTACTCCACTCCCCGATGTCATATTAAACTATATTTTGAACTGTAAACGAGCTTTATTTAATATTATGCAATGTAATTTTAAATTTTATCTGTCCACCAAAAACTCGGTACAATTAAAAATATCTAAGGGTTGGGTTGGGAGGAAGATATTGCAATTTAATTGTACTTGAAGGTTTAGAGAATTGTACATAAACTTTCTAACTTGTGCAATTTTGTTATACGGAACAATAATTTAGATATTATGGCATAATTCCGATTTAAAAAATGCAATGTAAATTTGCAATCATATTTGTATGTTAATTTTTTCGTCATATGGACTCCAACACGGTAAAAAATATATAAACATAGGTAGGTACAACAGATAAAAACCACAAGTTATTTGATTTTTATATCTCTACAGAGATGAAGAGGATTTTTTCTAATAAGGGAATATGGATATTTCAAGCATTTACTGGGCTTATGACCTATCATTGGCTGTGTTAAGTGGCCACTTGACGTACTAGAACATTCCCCATTCCGCTTATTAGCGAATATAACACCAGGTAACATTTTTGATTTTTGCTTACATGGTATAGTACGCCCCAATCTTAAATGCAGATCATGAACATCGTATTTATAAAAATTAATTATTTTTTTTAAATGTATATCTATTTACACGGCATTAGTGTCGACACTCCAGCACGTGCCCTAGGGCCAGTGGAGTGACAATATCCAATACTGTAATAAAATTGCAGTATTTCGACGATTTAAAAAAAAAAAAACTTGTACAATCCCGAAAGTGTCATTATTTCCTTTTATCTGTATTACTGTTATCACTTTTGTATGTTATCTGTGTAATGTTGGAAATAGATTGGCCCAGTAAAGAAAAGTCAATTTATTACTCCTCTCAAAAAGCGTTCTAATTAGTTCCATCTATATTTTTCAGTAAGAAATCATATTGATTAAGTTTGCTTATGTCCAACAGATGGCAGTACTTAAAAATAAAAAAAAAAAGTAATACTCATACTACATTTTACTAAAAAAGCGTCCCACAAAAATGACTTATTTTGAACTTGAGGACTTTGAGAAATGCATTAATTATTTATAATATAATAATATGATTTCCATTAAACAATATTAATTTTACTAAATAATTTGTACCTGCTAATACTAGTATTTTTTCCCCCTATTTGGTCCTACTTTACCAATTTTGCTAATTTAACCACAAACATAATTTATTAAAACAATACTAGGTAGGTACTTTACATTACATAATTATGTATTATATTATAGTTTCCTACCTATTCAAAATTATTTTCTTTTGTCTATGACTGTACGGTAAGCTGCTGCAAAAATATTATATTTAATCTATGGAGTGAGTCTATGGTTATCTCTGTGCTCAGCATCTTGTGGAAATAAAAATCATAACATACAACAATTATAAATTCGGTTTTATCGTATAAATTCTGTATTTTATCCGCTGTCAAATAATACCACCATTATCTGGATAATTTTTTTGTTCGAAGATGAGTAGATATTATGATTACACTAATGGAATATCATGGTAAGTACAGTTTTATAAAATAGGTTTCTGGTTCAGTCAAAATTATCATGTCTTGTTTTATTTTCTGTATAAAATTCATATGAATTTGGCCTAAAATTTTATGTCGTATGTTTCAATTTATAACTTTCTCATTTTTCAAAATGCCTTCATTATATTGTTGCAATATCGTATTTAAATTTCAACGTGTCAGAAGTCAAACTGTGAACATTGCAATAATTTTACTATGATTATCATCTCGGCTGTGGATTTTTCGACGAAGAGTACATTTAAAACTCATTATTTGTTCAAGATGTCACTTAAATAATATTATAAAAGAATCCAACTGGATGTAAAAAACAATAACTGTAAAAATACAGCAGGTAGGTACTTTGAAGTACTGTCAAATTGGAAAACAATAAATTGTTGTAACATTAGTTATGAACCGCCTGATTTGGGCTGTTTTTTTACATTATCATAGTCTACCAGGAGTATTGGTCCTAGAAATTGAGAACGGAAAAAAAAACATAATAACAAAACACTTGTACAAGGCCAGGCTGTTTTAAAACTTTATATGTCGATCAAAGGTTGCGAAAGATGGATCATCTTGATTGTACATGGTGTAACAAAACTCGTAGTACAATCCGAAAACTGATGAATCTACGTCATATTTGGAGTCGAATGTGCTTTGAATTACTTGACTTGTGCTTGACTTTTGAATCTGAGCTTGAAAAAAAAATGGTTTTTTTCTAGTCTCGAAAAATGTTTTCATAAGTACTTGACTTGTGCTTGACTTTTGAATAAGTAAAATTCCACAAATTCTTATTAAAATGAATTTTTCAATTTTGATTTCTCTATGGATAGTATTAATTTGACTAAATAAATGGTATTTGATAGCAATTTGCAAAAATTTATCAAAAAAAATCAACTTCTTTTTCAATTTTCTCAAAAACTATGGGTCAAATAAAAAAAAAAATTCTACAAAATCGACTACAAACCTGACGTAGATTCACTGGTTTCCCGCTTGTACATCGAGTAATTGGTTTACGATTCAGTGCCCTATGCACCATAAGCTGTGGATAAGTGAAAGTATTAGTAGAAGTATCGAAATCTGTATTGAGTGTTTAAGGCATTCTATTATTTTTTTATTCTAATGTTTACCTATTTAAGAAACCAAGGATGTTCACACCTACAGATGTGCCGACGCTGAGGTAACGTTTCACTTTATGGTAACGCAATACCGGGCTGCTGATGCAAAAATAAAGTTGCTGAAAAAAAACATGTTTCTAAAATGAACATTTCCGACTGCCAGTTATTGGTCCCCATATATGAAAGTTATTGGAGAGAAGTGAGTTTAGTAATGCCAGTTATTGGTGCCATAAAAGACCTCTTTTGTTTATAAAAAATAAGAGGATGCGTGGTCGCATGACCCATGGCCAGAGCGGCCTCGATTTTAGATTTCTCGATTTTCTCTTTAGAATTCAGCACTAGGCAATGATTTTTGTACATGATTTAGATATCGACCAGAAGCGTTATAGTATCCTTTTATTATTTGAATAATTCATGACTTAAAGGAGATAAATAAATTATTAGAAAAATAATTTGATATTTAAAATGTGTGAAAAATTATTTGCTCTAGTACTGAATTCTAGGGAGAAATCTGGGAGCCACAATTATATGGAGGCACAACCGCAGGTCATGTAATTACGCTAGCGTTTAAAATGGAAGTTGAAAGATTTTCTCTATTTCCTTTATTGCAGGCAAAATCAGCAAATGGCAGGCAGCCAGGGGGTGGGCGGCGGGAAGGACGGGGGGCGCCCGCAGCCCCCCATGTACAGCCCCCACCCTTCCTACACATCCGCAGCCCAGGATGCTCGAGTCTCCGTACCAGTGGCCGTAAGCATTTTTAAATATTATTTTTCAAAAATAATCTTCTCTTGTCGTCCCTTTTACACGGCTGTTCGTTTTACAAAAAAAGTAAAAGCACCCAACGCCCTATCCTTTGGGCATGTTCTGAATAAGTGTCTCTGAAATATATTGTCTATATGTATAACAGCAAAACAGTATTTATATCAGAGATATCGGAATCGTATTTGAACGGGTGGTAGCGTCGCCGACGTCGCCGTCTCCGAGTCTAGAGATCTCCGGTTTGAATCCCCACTCCGTCGCTACTCGATTTTTTCAAGCACAAGCCGCTTAGGCTTTATTGAAAATAGTGTTTACAAATGAAATGCAAATATTGTAAGATTGCACAGATTTCTTATTAATTAACAAAATAAATAAATAAAAAAGATTAATTATAGACATAATATATACACGTCGTAGATGCCATATATTTAAGCGTCATGTATTAATAATGCGTGCCCAATCAGGGGCTTTTTCAACATTTTTACATTGATGATTGAAGGGAAAACTCAAAATAAAATGCAAAAACAAAAATGAAATAAAGTTAAATTTTATTACTGCTTTGTATGGAGTTTACGATGGGTTAATATAATTATCCTATGGGTTAATATTATTATTATTAACTCTCGCCCTTGCACTCTCTTTACTCTTAACACAAACTACACTAATACACCACACCACACCATACAAACACATTGTTTTTTTTTAGCTTTAGTTAGCTATCTTTTTTATTTCTTTTTTCCTTTGGTTTCTTTCTCTCTTTATTAAAAATGAACTTCTTCTTTTCTTAATAACCGCATTTCTTCCCTCGAAAAACTTGCCTCTGAAAACTCATCCAAATTAAATACCACAGAAATCTTAGAAACAGAAAACTGCTTTGTTGTTTCTGGCTACATTCATAAAATGTGAAATCTGTAATTGGCCTCATGATCAGCACACTTATATTGTTATACTTTATATTATGTTCGTGGCTGTTGATTTCCAATGCATAAATAAATAAATTTTAGTACATAATAATTATTTTTACCACTTCCTAATACATATTATTTTCTAGCTGGTCCTCTATTGTATTTTTTTGTTACCAGTAACTGTTGCTGCCACAAAAGGTTTCTTGGAATTATACCTGAGTCCCCTTTTTTATAACTGTAAAGCCCCCCATACACTAACACACTGACTCATTCTTGTCTCTTGTGTCCTTATCCCATACACATGGTCAGCATGTGGCTGGCTGAATGTTGTGTTTTCTGCACTCAATAGCCCAGTTCCCCAGTACTTTGTGAATATTTGTCATAAGAGGTTATCAGTAAACTGAAAACTTTCATTTTTGTGTATTCTGTATTATTCTGTGCTAAGTGCTATAAAATATCACAATGAGCTTCCACAAAGCCAAATTATCACAACATGATAAAAATATTATGATACGATTGAAGGAAAGTGGCATGTCAAATAAAAATATTGCCTTTTCTATGAAGTTTAGTGTTAATTCTGTTAATAAATTTTTCAAGGAATTGAAAAATCAAGGCAATACTTCCTCAAATCAGCCAGAATCTTTGGAATATGTTGAAAAACTTACGTATAAGCTCCCAGTGCCTGATTTTGATGTAGCATCCTTGTTGGCTAATTCCGAGTTAGCTACAGCAGTCGATAATATCTTATCTTCGCCCAATTTCCAGAAGAACCATAATACTTCAAATGAAATTCAGCCACCTAATGATGACGGTAGTTGTAACTATTATCCATTTCAAGTAAGTTATTCCCAATATAAAACACTAGTAAATATCATTTCTATGTTTTATTCAATCTTTATTTCTACATACGGGTTATTCTTATTTTCATAATGTACTTTTAATAATCTTTGGTTTTTGTAATAGGTTTATTACAAAAATCAAAGGCTATTCATATAAACTCTACCCCAAAAAAGATTAGTTTTCGTTTAGATAACTTCTTTTGAAACTCATATACCCACTTCTAAGGCTGACATTCTCACCCAATGGGTTTTGTGTGATATTTTTACTCTACGAAAAGAGCTGTAGCAGCCGTGATTCAGTCATGTAGAGCGAATGAATGATGAAAGAATAGCTAAAATAATTGAGTTTGCAAGTGTGTCTAGGTGTAGAAGTCGGAAGGCTGATAAAGACATAGACGATCGAGTACTTGAAAATGAATATGTGAAAAGTTGTAATAAGCAACATGTGTGTATTAGAAGACGTATTCATGTGGAAGAAGCAAAGGAAATTTACCAGAACAAATTTTTTTGTCCTGACTATCCCAATTCAATAAATTCCTTTTTTAATTATTGTATTCAGCTATAATAAAAAATTCGTACAGCTGGTACAATACATTTTTTTCTTAAACATTTCATATATATTATTAATTACATAGTACTTAATATTTTACACTAAATTTAATATTGATTTTTTACATTATATTTATATTTTACACATTCCATTAGGTTTTAGCCAATAGTGCCATTCCACTTTTTTCAATCTTGGGTTTTCTGCAAACCACAAATAATTGAAACTTGGGTTAACATAAATAGTGAATATTTCCAACTCCCTTTCAGCCCCGTAGCAACTCGATGTACGCGCAGAGCATGTACCACCAGTACCAGCAGCAGGTGAAGCCGCAGGCGGCTCCCATCCCCAGCTACCCCGTGCTGCCCGACGTGAAGCTGAAGCGGCTGCCGTTTTACGACGTCCTGGGCGAGGTCATGAAGCCCTCGTCGCTGCTGCCCACCACCACGCAGCGCATCCAGGAGACCATGTTCTCCTTCTACCTCACTCCGCAGCAGGCCACCAGCATCGCCACGGGCCGGGACTACGTCGGTGTCAACCAGAAGCTGGACAACACTGTGCAGGTATGTGTATACTTAGTTATCCCTCGCTACTGCTTTTTTGGAAAAATTCACTGCCTGAAAACCAGACTGGTAACAATGGATATAAGAACGAAAGAGAAATAATAAAATATTTGCATATATATATTTTTTTATGTATTTCTGTTTTTTTTTATTGTAAATGTAAATATGGAAAAGTTCACAAAAATGAAAATATAATTGCAAATATTGAATATCGACGGTCCCAACGTATACTGTCGAATTTGAAAAAGGGCGATTTTTGTTTTATTATTTTAAACTGCCCAATTTACATAATATTTTCAGGTTTTCAAAAAAAAAAATTAAATTCGATTATAAAACCCCAAAATTTAAGAATTAAAAAAATTTTTTTTTTACTACCTTCAATATGATGTAAATTGGACAGTTTAATACAATACAACAAAAATCACATTTTTTCAGATTCGATAGTATACGTTGGGGTACCGTCGATATGTTTTTGAATTATCTATTAAAAGTTATGATGTTATTTCTTAAGTAACAATATGCATTAAAGCGTGGAGTTTTACACATTTTTGTGTTAATTTCATGCCACTTGTTCTGCAGTATAAATTGGGCTTTACTCATAAATGAAACGGAAGTGGAGGAAAATTTTTTGTATTAACATTCCGGGAAATATATAAAATATTCAAACTTACTGCGGATCCTAGCATAAGTAGTGTAATTTATATAGAGTGCATGTCCACTCTAGATGCCACACTGAGTCAGAATATAAAAAGTACTTTTTCTATTATATTTATTTTTCTTTTCACATTTTCAATATTCAACACAAATTCAATAGCTTAGATATGTTTAATACCCCATTTAACAAATATATAAAGGAACTTAAAAACTTACAGACTTAAGATGACAAATATTTTATTTACCAAAGGAACTTAAAAACTTACAGACTTAAGATGACAAATATTTATTTACCTTATTAGTAGATTCTTTTAACTGTTTAAATCTACCTGCGGATACATATAATTGGATGGCAGGCATGTTATTGTTAACTATTTGTTTTAAATTATATTATGTTTTACCTGTACATCTGTTTGTATCCCGAATAAAATAAAATAAAATAAAATAAAATTTAAAATGTTATTTTCAGGTACAATTACGCTTTTGCCTTGTGGAGACTTCTTGTGAACAGGAAGATTATTTTCCCCCAAGTTGCGGCGTAAAAGTCAATGGAAAAATATGTCCACTGCCAGTGAGTATTAATCATAATAATCAATTGATCATTTTTAAATATTTTAAGATGGCTTTTAACAAACATTAATAATCTTATCTCTTAACTCGTGGAGTGCGATACAAACATCCCCATTCAAATAAAATTTGAATTTAAAGAAACAAATAAGGCTGCTTGATTCTAAACAACTATTTCTATAAATAGCAAAATGGCTTTCCCTCCTTTTGAAAACATATTTTTAATTAAATTAATTATTTATCAGCTCCATTATTTTTAAACAATTGTTGTATGGCAATCAATCTGAGATACTGATCAATATATTTGTAGATACTGATCGGTACAAGGTCAATACAAGCGTGTATTGACGATTTTCTATGGGTTTTCGACGACACAAGGTCGATAAACGCTTCGAATCAACCTCGTACCAATAATTTTCCATGAATTTTTATCGATACAAGGTTTATAAACGCTTGTATCAACCTAGTACTGACCTATATCTACATGTGGTGATCCCTGCCCTGAGATCAACATACATCTACAATATTGAGTTTTGAACTTAATTACATTTAGCTTTATAAACAATGTGTTTTAGGTTACTCCTGGGAATAGATTTTCTTGTAGATAATGTTGCTTGGCATACCAGTCAAATGAATGTATAATTTTTTTCGATTTTCAGAGTCCTATTCCCACCAACAAGCCGGGGGTGGAGCCCAAACGTCCCCCCCGCCCGGTGAACATCACGGCCCTCCTCAAGCTCTGCCCCACGGTAGCCAACACCGTCTGCGTCAGCTGGGCCAGCGACTTCATCAAGAACTACGCGCTCAGCGTCACGCTCGTCCGCAAGCTGACCAGCGCTGAGCTGCTCGCCAGGCTCAAGAGCAAGGGCACTAAACATTCAGACTACACTCGCTCCCTTAGTAAGTCTGGTCTATTCTATAGCGGGGGTCAGGCCATTGAGCTCCTGACGTTACTGCGACCTGTGTAGATCTAATGTGACTACTATTATCGTATCACACCCGTGCATCTTCCCAAGTCAGGTCCACACTAAATTCTGTTACTACTACTTTCCCTTATTTGCACCCAATAGTGTATAGAGCATTGGTACACCAAGTGCAAAGAGTCTTGAATATTTGTTGATTAATCTTACACTTCAGTGCCAGTCCAAGGTTGCCAGTCATATGAAATATATTTTTTGATGATATCTCAACTGAGA
>JAGVSP010005349.1:0-33730 GCA_022494985.1 Micrasema minimum
AGATGCCAGCATGACCTCTGATCCAGCAAATTTGTAAGACTATTCCTCTTGTTCTTCATAAGCTTCAATTCTGTTCTGGATTTCCACGATAAGAGGATTTACAGAACGAGTGTCCATAATAGCTTCAACCCCAGAAACGACAATCTGAAAATAATATTAGCAAACTTCCACCTCTCAGGTGTTTTCTTTTAATAACCAATTCAAGGGCTTCTCATATAGCGAGTAATTCGCCTGGAAAACTGAGCACATATTATCTAGTTTTAAACATCCTGCCAGGTAGTTCTGTGTATCCTTCATAAGGTACAAAAGCAGCTCCGACCTTACCATCTAAAAGACTTAACTCTTCGATTCTTTAACTCTTGCCAAAATCCCACACATTCGGAAACATTTCGCGGCGCTCATCACATAAAAGTATAATTGATGTCACTTTTTGTTCTACCACTAATTTAGACAGGGTAAACAATTGGAATGTTGCTGCCAAACTAAATTCTCTCAGCGACCACAATCCTATTACCTTTGCTATCAACATGGACAAAACACAACATGTACGGTCAAGTACTCACATGTATCATACAAAAAAATGCAGACTGGAATTTATTTAAAACAGAGAGCGGAAAAAGGGTTTTTTGATTTCAAAGTGAATTCAACAAATTTTCAGGATACATCTAATCCTCAAGATCTTGAAAAAAAATATTGAAAATTTTAATCAAGCACTCACCGAAGCATGCAAAGCAACTTTGCTACCGAAAAAATCTTGCAACCGAAAACCTTGCCCTTGGTGGTCTGCTGAACTAACAAGACTAAAGAAAATGGTTACAAGAGCCAAACACAAACTTCGGAATTCTGGACTGCAGAGACGTGAGACTATAAACCCTTCCAGCATTTCTAGAAGCAAAAGATAGTTACAAAAAAGCCATACACCGAAGCCAAATTAGAATCATGGAAAAATTACTGTTCCATACAGAATAAAGAAACCGCCTGGTCAACTGTCTATAGAATATTGGCAAAAAATAAACAATAAGCACCACCAATGACCCTCAAAAAATGGATCAACAGTCTTTAATTCTTCGGAAGATTCGGCAAAAGGTCTACTAGATCATTTTTTTCCGGATGACAATTTAACCTCTGAATCCTCATTGCATCTTGACATAAGAAATAGAATCTAAACTCCCTTCGAATGTTCCAAACGACCCCATATTTACAATACAGGAGATAATAGCCGTATTGAAAAGCATCAGTACAAAAAAGGCACCGGGAAATGACCACTTTACATCAGATATATGCATGAAAGTTACAGAATTTTTTGGAAATGTAGTACTAGAAATGTATAATGCATGCTTACGCTTACATTGTTTTCTACACCCTTGGAAGTGCTCCAATGTGATTGTCATTCAAAAAACTGGCAAAGTGGAGAAAGATGATGTCAAGTCTTACAGACCCATTGGTCTCATCCCTGTCTTTGGAAAAGTCCTAGAAAAAACTGATGATCGAAAGAATATCTGGGCATATTAATAAAGAAACTTAGCACGAACCAGTATGGGTTCACTCCCCAAAGTCTACCGAAGATGCTTTTAAATGCTGCTGTCAGCTCCATCGCCAAAGGAAGAGATACTCATCAAATTGTTATAGTAGTTTCACTGGATATTCGTGGAGCTTTTGACCACGCTTGGTGGCCCTTTTTAGTTTATCAACTGCGAAGAAAAAATGTCCAAAAAATCTACTGAAACTGGTTATTAACTATCTACATAATAGAGAGGTCAGAGTTACTCATGGAGATGTGACTAAAAGTAAAAAAGACTACGAAAGGCTGTATCCAAGGGTCAACCTGTGGCCCAAGCTTTTGGAAATATAATACTCGACGACCTCCTTCAATTAAAATTTGGAAAGGAATCTGTAATTCAAGCTTTCGCAGATGATGTCTTTCTAACTGTAACTGCCCAGATCATGTCTGAGGCTGAAGATCAAACAAATCAAGCACTTTCAATCATAGCTGACTGGGGTAAAAAAGTCAAACTTACCTTCTCAAAGAAAAAAACAAACGCTATGCTGATGACCAAAAGAAGAAAATGAACCATCTCCAACCTTATTTATGAACGGTATAAGACTCGCTCTTGTTGATTCAATCAAGATATTAGGTGTTACCATAGACAAGAAACTGAATTGGTCATTACATCTAGATAACATCTGTAATAAGGCGGCGAATCTCTCTGGTATGCTTGTAAGAGCAGCAAAACCCAACATGGGGGTGCTCTCCCGCGGTGATGCGACAGATTTATTATGGAGCCATTGAACCTCTTGTCACATATGCGGCCAGCGTATGGGCAACTGCTGCCGAAAGAAAGTTTAACAAGAGAAAATTGGATAGCTTACAACGACAATTTGCCATAAGATCCTGTAGGGGATACCGAACTATATCTCTTATCTCCGCTCAAGCTTTAACTGGTTTCACACCACTGGACCTCAAAGTTCAAGAACGAAAAGATATTTATACTGTAAAGAAAATCTGGTAATAAAGTATTATTCCCGACGATCGTACATACCAAGGGACGATAGAATATATTTACTCTACCTCACCCGAGTGAAAGAATCTCAGAAAACTGCCTCTTTATAGACAAAAATTTGCCTCCAGCGATCCCTAATGAAATCAGAATATTTACAGATGGCATAGACGCCTATCGCGTCGCTCGTACTTTACCGTTTTCATAGCTCAGTCGGTAAAATAACATTCTATTTCGACTGCGGGCATTCCTAGCGCTAGGAACGAGGAAAACGCATATTTAAAATATTTAAAACCACTTTAGAAAATTATATTCTGTTATAATATATTAGCAAAAATACGAGATTTATTTTTTTTAAATTTTAGATTCTTGATCTCAGATTTTAATAGAGTATTATTTCGATGAATTCAAACAATTTTCCGAATATAAAAATCAGGTTCATCATTTTCGTAGCGATTCCCTTATGGAGCATATGGGTTTTACGGGACGTTGACTCATGTATCAATATTTTTAGTGCTTTCACACAAACATTTGTACAGATTACGCAGAGAACATCATAGTCTAATTTTAAATCGAGAGGCGCACAGCTTACACCCGCGCTGTCAAGCAGGTTCCATGCTAGGCATCGGACCCTCCCAGTTCAATATACTGATTCAATGTTGCTTGATCAGGTCACGCCATTCTTTTCAAGTCGTGTCCACGTCTTTATAGTTCTTATGTGAACTGCCGACAGATCGTTAGCAGTGGACAATAATAAAAATTATTTGTAAAAATTATTACAGCTCTTGATTTTAAAACATGTGTAATGTGTAATGTGTATGTGTATGTGTATGTATTGTATATAATATATTATGTTAATTTGCTTTAATTTCCGACATTTATGTAGACGGCTGTGCCAAAATTTTTTTTTTACAACTTTTCAAACAGACATTTCTTAATATTTAAAATTTATATTAAAAAATAAATTATTATTTTATTTTCTATTGTTTTAACGCCCATAGGGGCTTTTTACATAAACGTTTTTAAATGTAACACAAAGGTAGCCAAATTAGAAACAAAAACGAAAAATAAAATACACTCGAATATTCAATTTGGCAAGAAAACTTATGCTACGAAAAAAAAAATTGATATTAACTGGAGCAAGTAACAAATGGTTCATTAAAAAATACAATAAGATAATAATAATACAATATAAAATTAAATGGAGCAAGTTGCAAATAGCACATTCACTATTCATTACCGCCAGAGATGGCATCCAGACACTGCTCCCTAAAATGAACTAGATTAGTGTTGAAAACATCTATATTATTAGCATACTTGTTTGCATACTCCATGCTGGGTCAAGTGTGTTGCAGCCATCCTTTTTCATTAAAAAATCTATTGAATAAACCAACCCTTGAATAAACACTATTTAAAATAAGGTTTAATTTTCATAAAGATCGAATCGACTTTAGTTTAATTAAAGGCGAGTGGAATTACAAACTGTATAATTAAGCAAATTTCATTCATAATTGGAATAAAAATCGTTTAAATAATATTATCTTTTAGTGAGTATAATGGCCGAAAAGATTGAAAAACTTTGAAACGTTTCAAACTGAAAATTGAAGACAAAAGAAAATTCGTATTAACATGAAAAGAAAAATGACGATATCCGAGGGGCGTTAAAAACTTTTTAACTAGATTGCGGCCAAAAAATACAGATTATCTTGTTTAACCTTAACTCAACAAAAATACATGAAACGGAAATTATTTTCAAGAGTTTAGGCAAAGAAATTGTGTTTCTCCTAATGATAAACAAAGTTTCTTTTTTTTAACCACAAATGATGTTTTTTATAGAGGCCCAATAACAGAGAGGACCAAGCTTCGAACAAAAATTTCAGAGAAGTGATATTCCATACTAGTAAAATACTACCGTGTCTGAGGTGTCTAGTTACCCACTACGTCACTCATTACGTCATCAATAGTGATCTACGTCATCACTAGACGTTTCGTAAATTGGCCTAAATGCTCGAGTCTTTAGACGGTGGAATTTGATAATAAGTGGTGTTATGAAATTAACCCTAGGGAGCGTATATTTTAAGAAAATTTGTATGGAAACACCCCTTCTAGTGAGTTCCAAAGATATATTAATTTACAAAGATAAGCTTTTTACTTCCGTACCTAGTTATTATAAGATTGAGACCAAGGTTTCAAAATCAATTAGTACGAAACAAGACTTGTCTGGCATTGGACGTGTTTACAGCTGTCAAAATGCCGACTTTAGTTCTTAAATATCGCAAAAATTAGCACAGAAATAGTAAACAAAATGATAGCATCACTTTTTTACGATAAGTATTGTTTTTTTTACGGTTTTTAAAATTAATTAAAAAATTTAAAACGAGATGTTCACTTGTGAAATATTCTGGAATATTACCAAACAATCGATCATCCTTTCTCTCTTATTTTCTTTTCAAATTATTAAAGGGAAACAAAATTGATATCCCAACAGAGAGAGAGAAACTCTGGATTATCTAGGCGTTTACAGGGCTTATGACCTGTCATAATGGGGAATGTTGTAATACATCAAGTGGCCACTTAACCCAGCCAATGACAGGTCATAAGCCCTGTAAACGCCTAGATAATCCACATTCGTTTCCAGAGTTTCTCTGTCTTTGTTGGGATATCAATATTAGCCCAGCATGGGTATAATCCAGTAATTTGTCTACAAGTATTTGTACACATTCAAAATGTTGTTGGAAACAAATTTATCCAAATTTATTGGATATTGAAAGATAGACACATGGATAGACAATGGATGTGTCAATTTTTCACTGCAAAACACCAATGGAACATAAAATTTTCATTATTCTCTTTGAAATCATTGGTTTAGTGTAACATAACATGTCTCCGTTTATTACAGAATGAGGAAATCCACTGCTACCCGGAATTGAATTTTAAAAATGCTTTGGTGTAGAAAAATTTTGAAGTCGGATTAAATATCTCAATAATTTACCCAAAAATAAATTTAAATGTTGAAAATAGCATTAATTTCAAAATCTTAAACAATGACGTCACTCCTTGTATCTAAGTGTAGTGTTTTCCGTTTCCGTTTTTTAAAGATGGCCGCCATTCACTCTCCCTAGAACAGCTGTTGACAGTTTAAGTGACAGTTGGCTGGAGAAATCGTTTGCATAGATTTTTGACAGTTTTGTTATTGGCTGGAGAAATATGTTAGCCGTGCCATGCCGTTAGCCGCCCGTTTTATGACGTCACTCCTGCAAAAATGACGCACTTGGTACATAGTACTATTTGGCGCGGTATTTGAAATGTGCTACTTCAAAAAATCGTATCTTCATCAATAACTTATAAAAAAATATTAATTTTTTTTTTGCTTAGTTAAATAGTACGTTTATAAAAAAAAAAACTTTAGAAAACAGTGGATTCCCTCATTATACCTGCATCAACATTTTCATATATTTACCGGAAAAAAATCAGAGTTATTTCTTGAAAGTAGATTCAAATTATCTTCTTTAAAAATGGTGAAGCCATGCGTGATGGAATTAATCGTTTAACTTATTTTTTTGGACGTTTTCAATTTACTTTCAATTACCCTCTTTCAAGAGCTAATCCCTTTCTGAAGCACGCAATTAATATCTCCTACATAAACCAAAACGAAATCCGTATTTACATACAGAAAAAGAAATGAGAATTATTTCTGGGCTCATGGGAGAGAAATTCGAAACACCGCCACCGTGTAATAAAAGGTTTAAGTCCGAAGTAGAAATATTTTCATTGACATCTCCACAGAGACGGAGGAACTCTGGAAACGAATATGGATTATCTAGGCGTTTACAGGGCTTATGACCTGTCCTCAATGTTGATGATTTTCGGTAAAATTGAAGTAAACAGCGATTTATTTTACGTTTTCATCAACTGTCTTAAAATTGTTATTATTTAAATTTATTTCATTCAAATTCAAACTCAAATTACTTCCCTAGACCCCTACCCCTCTCAAGATCCCCTACCCATACCTCCCCTCAAGACCCCAGTACATCAACTGCCACCACTTAGCAAGCAAATTAATTATCAATTTTTTAAACAACTTCTTAGTATTCTACCATCACCACTGTCCCAAGATGTGTTTTTTACTATTTTTTCTATAACTTCTATGTATCAATATTTATGTTACCCCTGTGTTTAGATTCTTAAGTATTGCAAATTAATTTTTCTGTATTTTTCTGTATAACATCTGTATTCTAATTTAGTGTCTTTTCACCAGTCGATGGAAGAACGTTACTCTCGAAACCAGGTAGTGTAGGGTAAATTCTATTTTTATAGAATAAACCAATTAATAGTAGCACATAACATTGTTTTATTTAATCATAATTTATTTCATTCTATATCCCTACAGAGATGAAGTAGATGTTTTTTCAAATATAGCTATGTAATTATTAAAATTTGGTATGCAAAAATATTGTTTTGTAAATTCTAAATTTGTGAAATCCAAACTTGGTTCTATTATACTGATTATGTAAATATTCAATTATGTTTAGTACTACAATGTGTTATGTATAATACCACAATGCCCTGACTCGACACGGACTATCTAGTGAGTCGGGGCTAGATCATTGGCATGGGTCTCTACTGATTGAGTCGCCGTCCCATTATTGTGATTATATTAAATGTAAAATGTAATAAATAAATAAAAATAAATTCAGGAATATGGATATCCGAGCGTTTACTGGGCTTATGACCTGTCATTGGCTGGGTTAAGTGGCCACTTTACGTACTACAACATTTCTCATTCTTATTAGTGAATATCCACACCAGGTATCTTTGATTTTGGGGGAGGATGCGCGGTACTGGCGGCCGATCGCTTGGCTTGGAGGCGGTTTGTGGAATCCATATGCTGCACATAGCGAGCGGATATGGTATGATGATGATGACAACAAGGTTTTACGGCAATTTTTCTATATACACCGTGTCCCACGATGAGACCGCGAAACTCCGGAGGGTGATTGTTCATGGTATTCTGAGAAAAAGAGTTTTTTGACCCGGGCATTTTTAATAATTAATTTTAAAAAAGTATTAATAAAAAGCGACTATGTAATACTGGCTTCTGTTTGAAATGCTAGCGGTGGCGGGGTGGCGGTGGGCGGGGAGGAGTGGGGGTCCGCTCTGGTCACCGAACGCCTTGCCTTGTGCGGACATTCAAAAATTCGAATTTCATATCTGAAATTGGTGCAGGTCACGTGGTGTTAGCCAGTTCAAAAATGGACGGTATTACACGCGTAAATTTTTATTCATATTTTAATCATTTTTTTAAGAAATTAGAATTGAGTTTTTTGAAAAACTTTATTAAGATTTTTTTCTCAGAATATCATGAATAATCATCCTCTGGAGTTTCGCGGTCTCATCGTGGGAAACGGTGTATAGTTATATATTTTTTTACAGTTTTTTTTTCGTTTTTTTTTCGGACTTAACTCCCTTTTCTCTCTCGCTAGAAATGTGTACGGACACTGTAACATTTCACATTCGTAACAACCCGCGGGAAGATTGATGCGTGACGTCCCGACAGTAGGAGCAAAATATTACTTTTTTGTGTTGGAGAATTTTCATACTTTTGCACTTGGGCTCCACTGAAATTTAAACAGCCGTATAATCTGTCTCTTATGTTTTAAGCATAGATTCAGATTATCAAAAAAAAATTATAGTAACGACATATTGTATGCCTAGGCTTTTGTGTATGTGTTTTTGAAAATATATATATAAATTCATGGAGTAACATAAACCGTAGTACAACCCGAAAACTGGTGAATCTACATCATATTTGGAGTCGAATGTGTAATATGAATTTTGAATCTGAACTCGAAAAAAAAAATTTTTCTACCAATAAAAGCTTCCATAGGCAGTGGATCCGCCACGATGAGACTCTCTGGTAACTTCGTCCGAACGAGGATCGGAAAATGGAAGAGCACTTACCAGAGCTGGACTCAACAAGGGCGGGATGTGAAGCTGAAGGACCACCAGGAAGGGCTAAGTATCCTGGAATACCCTGGAACACCACGTCGAACTGGCGCGGCAGGACACAACGAGGGGCACAGCACACTTTACTCACTTTTGGTCGAGGGGTTTCGGGAGTTGGAATCTGGGAAGCTTGGAGATGGATGACGAGTATCACGAGGGTATAACGAGGGTGGATAGAATGAAGAAAGATCAGGATCACGAGAAGGACGAATGTTGCGAGGTAGAGTAACGTTGCTGCGCTGAGCGAATATTCGAGACTGAATTTTAGTTGGAAAACAGGTGACAAAAACGGAATGGAATGGGTGAAGGTAGGAAATACATTTTGGGAGGAATTCGAACTACCTATACCAGAGAGTATCAATGATGGCCAAACCAGGCAGATTAAGTAAAGTTGCACAAATTCTTAATAAAATATATAGTATAATTATTTTTACTATTTACTAAAATTACTAATTATATTATTTATTACTAATTAAATTACCAATTAATTCTTATTAGATATTAATGATATCCCAACAGACACAGAGAAACTCTGGAAACGAATGTCGATTATCTAGGCTTATAAAAGCTATCTACCTACACTAATAAAAATGATTGCCAAAAAATGCTTAACAATCTTCTCAACAGAGGTCACCAGCATAGAAATTTTCTGTAATGTGGAACGACGAAGACGAGTTTATATAGTAGTTTCAAAAATTTGACATTTATGGTTATCGGATGATGGGCGGAATGGAGAATGTTGTGTAACATCAAGTTGCCACTTAACCCAGCTAATGACAGGTCATATGCCCTGTAAACGCCTAGATAATCCATATATGTCTCCAGAGTTTCTCTGTCTCTGTTGGGATATCAATATTATCTGATATCAGCCCAGCATGGGTATAATCCAGTAATTTGTCTACAAGTATTTGTATACATTCAAAATGTTGTTAAAAATAATAATTATTAATTTACTAAAATTATTATTACTATTTTTGTTGCGAAATACTAAAACGGTTACGCTTTATATACGCTATATATAGCGTAACCGCTGTTGTTAATTTCGCAGCAAAAATAGTAAAAATAATTTTGAAGATAGTTGAGTTGGGCCAAGTGTATTTTATTTTATCGTTTCCTTCCAAATAATCTTGACAGGATCACTCAATCCTCCAATGCCTATCTGGTGCCCTAGCCAGGCGTGTGTTTGACAGCTGTCAAACACGGTAATCATTATTATTATCAACATCTACACTTGACTGACGTATACCTACTTACTATACACACACATAAGTAAATCCTACAGACTTGAACGATCCATTTTTCTAATGAACAGAGTTAATGGTGCCTTAAAGTCGGTCGTATCTAATAAGTGCTTATCAAAAGAGGCTAAATTGGCTGTTCATAACGGAGTTATGGTACCAACACTTATGTATCGTAGTGAAGCGTGGTGTTGGAAAAAGAAGGACGAAAGTAGATTGAATGCAGTTGAAATGCAATCTCTCAGGCGAATGTGTGGTAAGACTAAGTATGATAGGTGTAGGACCAATGTCAAAATTAGAGCAGAGTGCAAGGCTGAGATAAGCATTATCGACAAAATTAAGAAAGGTCTTTTACGATTGTTCGGTCATGTAGAGCGAATGGATGACGAAAGAACGGCTAAAAAAATATATGATGCGACTGTGCCTGGATGTAGAAATCGAGGAAGGCCGATAAAGACATGGCATGATCAAGTAAAACAAGTGCTTGAAAATGGGCATGTAAGAAGTCGGAATATTCGACGTGCGTGCATGAGTAGATGTATGAATGTGGAGGAAGCAAGAGAAGTGTGCCAGGAAAGAGTGGTGTGGCGTTCTATCCTCTCTGCATACCCCTTCGGGGAAATAGCGTGATGCTTAGTTAGTCAGTTAGATAAGAGTCATTAGTTCACGTCAAGAAAAAGAAAATAATTTTCTTTTCTTTTTGAAAGAATTGCTAAAAGAATCTATTATGCGAGTTTGCCTTGCAGAAGTCGAGGAGGGCCAAGAAAGACATGGCCACTTCATTCTTCATATACACGTAATTGAAAGTGGTCATGTGAAAAGTCGTAATAATCGGCGTGCGTGCATGAGAAAACATGCTTGCCTATTTTACAAGGTTCTCGGCAACCTGGACGTCCTCTGTTGACGATCCGTCGGCAGTTTGCGTCAGAACTGTGGGACGTGGACGTGACCTGGGACGATGCGCGGGAACTGGCAACCGATCGCTTGGCTTGGAGGCGGTTTGTGGAATCCATTATTATTATTATTATGGATAATTTATATAGCGCTGTTTTCGTATAAATATGCCTCAAGGACGCTCCACATAAGGAGTGGATATAGTACGATCATGATGATGATGATGTGTACGAGAAGATGTACGTATGTAGAGGAAGCAATTGAATTATGACGACCCAGGATGGGAGTGGGGTGGTGTTATATGCTTTCTGCCTACCCCTTCGGGGGATTGGCGTGATGTTTGATTAGTTTTTTTAACGAATTTTATGATTGAATTTTATTATAACGCACAAAGAATTTTTAAATTTCAATTTTACACTCCAAATTCGTTACAAAACACATTTTTCTGTTTCTATTTTGAAAATTTTATTCAAATTTTTGTTCGTTTTTATGAATTCCATAAACCTCGTTACCATTTGACCATGAGTGGTATTTTTCTTTTTTAAAAATAGAATTCATTCGTCGGCCATTTTAAAATACAATATTCGAACATGTCCAGAATTCAAATGGGTCGTATTTAAATTTGGATTTGGAATATTTTTTAAACAACTACAAAGAAATTCAGGTACCTACGTAGGTATGGGTCACAAGTCACAGTCACAATTCAAAAAGATATTATGTAGTTTCTTGCACAAGGAGTTTTGATGTTTGAAGCAAAATGGTCAAGATTCACTAGGTGTAGTACCAAAGCCTGTACCTACTTATCTATACATTGGGTGCGGATAAGGCAAAGAAATAGTAGTTTTATACAATAAATACCAACAACATCAATGACATCATCATAATACCATATCCGAGCATATGGAATCCGCAAACTGCCTCCAGGCCAAGCGTTCGGCCGCCAGCTCCCGTGCATCCTTCCAAGTCAAGTCCACGTCCCGCAGCTCTGACGCAAACTGCCGACGAATGGTCAACAGTGGACGACCAGGACGCCGAGAACCTGATGCCTTGTAAAATAGGCAAGCATGGTGGTGGCTCTCGGGAGGCATACGTAGTATACGGCCTAGCCAGCCGAAACGCCTTCGCCGGATGACAGTAGATACCAAGGGTTGCTGTGTCCGTTGCCTCACCTCTGTGTTCCTTACAAAGTCAAACCACCGCACACCTAAAATTCTTCTAAGACACCTATTCTCGAAACTCAGAAGTGTGCTATCTTGGGCCCTGGTTAGGTGCCATTTCCGATTCGCAGCCATAGAGGAAAACAGGTGTGATGCAGGAGTTATAAAGGCGGAATTTTGTTTTAACCGAGTAAAAATCCGTTCTCCAGACAGCTTTCATACTGAAAATCAATGACACTAAGCCTGTATCTTGTCGTAATAATGAAAATAAGTTTTCTTTGCAAATAACCTATTGTTTGACCTTTTCCTCAGACAATAAAAACTAAAATCACTATTCGCTTCCGCAGTATGGCAGACACAGAATAAATACATACATTTACAAAACACCCACATTACAACTTACAACAATGAAAACCTAGGGTATAGATAAAATTCATTGATTTGGCAGAAAAACTACGACCTTTTGAGAGCAATTTATTCGCTATGTAGGTATAATGTACCTACCCAAATCTGAACTCATGAAATTCAATAAGCCGCCTATTAGACTCACTGACATTCGATTATGGTTTTTTTTTTACGTGAACATAAAGCCTCGTTTAGACGGGAGATATGTTCAGGCGCATGGAAAAAATCTTCGGGGTATGATGATTACAAAAATAATTCATAGGAAAAAAATATAGTAAATAACACATGACATTGTCCATTTTTCTTCGAGTTTATCTCGAAAAAGTAAAAAAACGTCAAAATATGCAATAAATCTGAGAAAAATTTGTAGTATCATATGTTTTCATTATAAATAAAGACCTCGGTGAGAGTACATCCGTTGGAAATCGAACCTACCACCTCGTGCATTTATTTATTTATTTAAAACATATTGCAAAGTACAAATAAAAATTCTAAATTTGTCCTCACTGGGGTAACCCGTGCCGAGGACTAATTTTACAATTTTTATTATTTTTTAATTACTAACATACAATGGATCCATACATGTGTGTTTTGAATCGATTGTAAAATAAAAATTATGAAAGAAGACTATATATTTGGTTGAATAATTTTGTTTATCTCTACTCTACCTACCTCCACTATCCAATTTGACACAGATTTTTTGAAAACAAGTTCCTGTTTTATTGTTCTGATGGCCAAAGGGAGCACGTTGTAGAGCTTGACAGCATAATACACATAATCCCTCTGACCAAAAGTAGTGTGTGTCTTTACTTGCTTCAATATTTTCTGTGTTCTGGATCGTGTGGCTCTTTGGGGAGGAGTTTGCAGGTTCAATTTCAGGGTAGGGGTGGTGCAGGGTTGTAGGTGAATAATTGAGTGAGTGTATGTAAGTTAAAATTGTTTTGGCGTAAAGTTGTTTAGGTGTCATTGTCTGAAATTTCGTGAATATGTATTCTGTGGGTGTCTGTATGGGGACTTTAAGGATTGTTTTGATGATGAATTGTAGTCCAACGCGCTATCCTCTGAACCACGAGGCAGAAAAGATTTGATAAACTCGTAGAAAAATACAAGGTTTCTTGTTATTTTTTTTTCGTGAAAAATTTTCAACAATAATGATTTTTTTCTATGCGCCTATAAATTACGCACCTAAACTATTGATAGATAAGCTATTTTCTTCCGACGCTTGTCATGTCCAGATTTAGACAATTGTCTCAATTTCAACTTGTTAGAGGGAAACAGAATGATTAAAATGTAGATAGTGGAAGATAGATACATTTGTCTTTGTTTCACTGCAAAATACAAATGAAACATGACAGTTCTCTTTGAAATAGCTTGACATGTCTCTGACCTAAACAGGGTCTATGCTTAATTTTTTAAATCCGGGTCATGTTTTTATTGGTCGATGGCCTTTTCTAAAACGCCGCTAGAGCGCCACGAAAGCTGTCAGTTTGACAGGGCGGGAAAAATTTTCAGGAAATGATTTTCGCACCAGCGCGAGCGGGCAGCGGTTTTAGGGCATTTTCAGGGCGGGGGTTTTAAAATTATTACAGGCTCTGCCCGCTGTTATATCAATGGGGATGATTTACATAGAAATTAAAAATGGGTGCAGGGAAAATTTCTGGTCATGTGAAAAGTGTTTTAGGTTGTTTGTAAGATAAAATAATGCACTTGGAACTAACAATAACATCGCCGGGCAGTAAGGTGAATTCATATCTTGATTTTAATGAATTACAGAACCTAGACTTGACTTGAGAGGATGCACGGGTATTATTGGCGACCGATCGGTAGGCTTGGAGGCAGTTTGTGGAATCCATATGCTCGACACAAGGAGCGAATGTGGAATGATAAAGATGATGCTTTTATTGAGTTAGGATACGAAAATGTTATTTTTTGACGATAAAAAATATACGGCTTATAAATTATGACGTTAATACACTAATAGATTTTTTAATTTTAACTATTTATGTACGTACAACCTCCATCATATATGTACATATATATGATATAAAATAATTGGGATAAATGTATTACCCGTCTTCTGGGTAAGTAGTTGGCCTGCTGGGCAACAATCCATAAAGTTTTGTCTCGAACCCCAACGAGATTGAAAAAATTCACTAAAGCGAATAATATTTTTTTTTGGGCAATCGTCGTTTTAATCTAAAAATATGTACATGTCGTTTTAGTCAATATAAATAAAAACAAATAAGAGTACATTGGTACATATTAATATTTCATGTGTGATACCTTGGACTGGTACTGAACCGTAAGACTAATATTTTAAAAATGATGAAGAATCACTGCACTCGGTGAACCGATGCAGTGCCCTATGCACAATTGGATGCGGATAAGGAAAGTAGTAGTAGTCACATGTGGTATTTCTTCGTGTGAGCATATTCGTTTAAATTTAATAAAAGCATCCAAAAGTTCAAAAGATCCCATCAGAATTCGCTTCGGATGTCTTTTTGTTCGTATATTGAAAGAATTTCACTGTAATAAATCTCTCGAGTTGAAGTAAAGTTTAAGTGATATATTTGTACCAACATGGTTTGTTCCTAATAACGGGAAAAAAGTAAGCAAGTTAAATAATGTAGAGTGTATTTTCTCTGCAGAAATTGTAATTTTTTTCAATTATTGTTCCCGATATAAATTTGTGGCATGTGTAAAAATAAATGTAAAAAAAAGTCTAGTATGAAAACAATATTTATTCCTCTTAAAAAAATGGTATGTACCTATTTATGTCAGTACAATAACGATAAATTCATGTTTTTTTGTACTTTTTTTTTTTGTTTTTCGTTTCAAATTATGTATAATAAGTACTTTATATATATTTTTTAGTTGATACAGCTTTTACAGAGGTTAATTTTATTTATGTGGTCCATATTAAAATATTCTCTACTAGTCAACTATTATATAATATTAAATTATCAACATGGGATCTGCAGTATTTCTATGTATTTATTTAATATAATTTTACATTGTTGCAAATCAAAAAACCTCTTAAATATGAATACATAATATACTCAATAGTTTAAAAAATCTCATTGATATAAATATAAAATATGCTCAATAGTTTAATAAACCTCATTAATATGAATATATAATATACTCAATACTTTGAAACAATTATTATTTAAAATGTACCTCCCTGAACCAAATTCTTTTAAAGCCGTTTACACCAAAGGCGCTTTTCATTTCTTCTTCTTCTTTCGCCACGTTCGCTCCTATGTGGAGCATGTGGACATCACTAGATCCCTCCAGGAGACCCTGTCACCAGCCAGCTCTCTCGCCTCCTCCAACGTCAGGCCCGCATCCATCAGCTCCGCCAAATACATCCGTAGGATGTTTATCGACGGTCTGCCAGGACGGCGGGATCCTGCAGGCGTAAAGAAGAGCCAGCTCGGGTTCAGGCTCTCTCCCGAGGCATCCGGAGTACATGCCCAAGCCAGGTCCAACGCCGCATCTTCACGACTCCAGTTATTGGAGGTTGGTGCGTCCGTTCCCTAACTTTAGCGTTGGTTATGAAGTCAAACCACCTAATGCCTTGAATCCTGACTTTCATTTACGGACTGTATTAAATAAATTAAAATATATTACTTCTAAGCACTATAAATATCCATATTAACTTTCAAATACGATAATATTTTGTTATTTGACAATGTTGTTAGCCTCAAATCCGATAATATTGTGTTAAAAACAAAACTGTTTATTTTGTGGAACTCTGAAAACTCTGTGATATTAATTGTGGACTTAAGTTGTTGAAAGGAGACAAATTTAGGGCCTACGTTTTAACAAGAGTTTTCTGGAAAATCCCTTTGTAAGGTAAACAATATTTCAGTTATAAAATTAATGTAACAAAGACCCAAAATCTATTTGATGCTGAATGTGTATGAAATAAATATTTTAATGTATTATGATGGGTTGAAAAGCAAAGTGAACTTAAGCTACCTTTAAACGAGACAGTAAACAGTACAGTTTCCTGTGCAGCCTGAAAACTGTCCCGAATGAAATGAAAACTGTATGGCTGACGCAATGTTTGGCTGACCTGACAGTAAATATTTTTTTTATGTAAACATTTAAGTAGATATTGGTATATTGTATGCTTTTAAAAACGTAGAAAACAAATAACATACTTACATTATTAGGTATATTTACAATTTCCTGTGAGCAAACATACCATTATAACAATCACGCTTAAAAAATACACATATTAAGCGTGTTTTTAACAGACTGCACAGTTTTCTGAACAAGAAACTGTGCAGTTTTCTGAACAAGAAACTGTGCAGTTTTCTGTCCCGTTTAAAGTCCGCATAAGTTTAAAAGTAAAAGGTTGCAACATTTGCAGTGGCGATTTTGATACAAAATTTCTAGTGAGGCTGCAATATTATCCTCCAATCCTACTAAATTTCTATCCACAATTCGAAATAAGATTCCTTATTACCCCTAAAACGACATCTATGTTCATAATATCAATAAAATTCCATCCGCCATATTGAATTTGAGAATTGATGTAAAATTTGAAATTCGGACCCATATACTACTACTACTATTTTCCCTTATTCGCACCCAATGGGGCATAGGGCAATGCATCGGTACACCAAGTACAGTGTAACCTGATCATTTCATTACATGAAAGTATGATGATCAGTCATACGCTTCAGTACCAGTCCAAGGTATCACACAAACATAAAATAATAATATGAAAATCACATGTAAATAAATACTTCATGTTGACCCATATACTCCCAAAACACCCATATAACTTTTATTTTAAAAAATTCCGTCCGCCTTCTTGGATTTCAAAATAAACCATAAATTTAAAATAAGTACCCCTATAGGCCCTGAAAATGATACCCATATTCATTTTATAAAAAAGTTACGTCCGCCATTATGAATTTCAAAATAAGCGTCAAATTTGAAATACGCACCCTAAGGTATAGTTTTTAAGTGCGTAAAAATTATTATTATTATGATCACTTGATAGTTTTGAAATAAAGATAAAGAAAATTCGTGAAATTAATGAAAATTTTCCACAAAAAGTCCTAGATATAAGTAATTCTTCTCATAAATATTGTATCGTGGGAATTACCAGCTGTAAAATAAATAATATTATTCCTAGTGCGTTAAATATAGCCGCGTAAAAACTACTGATTTCCTAATAATATGTATGTCAATTATTTTAAGTGTCATCAGGCAAAATTACTTGATTCCACCAATTATATACAGGAACATATTATTATTTTTCTACTCCCAACGTTTTTATACAATAGCGTGTATTAACTAATTTATTTATCACTTTATTGACCCAGGACCCAGGTGGGGCCTAATAGAAATAATGAAGGCAAATATCACGAAAACCCAGACTTCAAAAAAGTTACTTTTGATTAATATTTATTTTTGACGTGATAACGTCTAATAAATCGATGAACAACGGCTGCACACACGATAAAGCATGACTCATTGGCACGTTCCGCCTGAGCCGAGTGTGCAAGTGAGAGCGCGGAACAAGCGATAGAGAGGCACGATCGGCCTAAGCGTTCGGTTTGTCACGCATCTATCTCTCTTCCACTCCATCGGCCGATGCGTCCGAGTAGAAGGGAGACAGCAGCGGCACACATGCACAAATATATGAAAGATACGTACAATCTCGAATGCGTTTCAGATGTTAATAAGTCAACAACGCTAAGAGGAACAACCATCGATTTGACTTTTTTAAGGCACATTACACTTCAAACACTCCCCTTGATTTCCTGCTTTTCCTATCATCGTCCTTTCCTTCACAGAATAACACAGGTTGGAGGATCTTAGACATCATATCATCATATGTATATAAGTTGTAAATAAATTGTTAATAGCACATTGTTACTTGTAATTAATTTGTATAATTTAAGTAAACAAATATTTAATTAACAAATAATTAACGAGTGCAAAAAAAAGTTAATTTATGGAAAAAAAATAATTTTCAATTAACTCCTGCTTTGTATTATACAAAATAATGATAATTCAGTAATAATAATTCAATTCAATTCATAAAAGTATGTTTTTTTTCATTAATGTTTTCTTGTGACGTTATCACGTAAAATTATCGTCCGTAAACCGACAGACAGCCAAAAGTTTTTTATTTAATTTTGATTTTTCGATCACCTCAGAACTCGGATCCTTATATCCATAATTTGAGTCCAACAATCACGGGGGCCGCAAAGGGAATATCGAAGTTTATCAGGCGTTTACAGGGCCTTATGTCATTGGTTAAGCAATCATTTCACACACTGTGTAATATTCCATAATATTTTGAACGCAGTTATTATATTGTTGTCCGCCTTGTGGTGTAGCGGTAGCGCGTTGGGCTGCCATGCATGAGGTCGCGGGTTCGGGTTCCCAATGTAGGTCAGTATGAAATATGTATTTAAATGTAATTTTGACGTAAGAACATTTTATATGTGCTATTTTGGACTGGCGCTGAAGCGTAAGACTGATCGTCTTGCCTTCATATAACAAATGATCAAGATTCACTGCACTTGGTGTACCAATGTAATGCCCTATGCACATTGGGTACGGATAAGGGAAAGTAGTAGTAGTAATAAAACATTGGAATTTTCAATAATCGTGTAGATGTTTTCACTGTGTAAAAAAGCGGCACATGAAAGGTACTAGAATCGCGTGGAACATACTAGAACTTTCGATGTTCCGTATTCAGAATATTCTAAGCTATTTCTCCCCCCTGCGCCCTGCTATAAAAACGCCGTCTGTTGTCACCACCGCCCCGTGCAGTCTTTTCAAGACCGTTGCAGAGTATTATCCGGTACCAGTCCATACATGGTCTAACAGAACTCGATGTACAAGCGGGAAATCTGTGAATCTACTGATTTTGTAGATTTTTTTTATTTATTTGACCCATAGTTTTCAAGAAAATTGAATTCGAGAGATACATTTTTTTTTCGATAAATTTTTGCAAATTGTTATCAAATATCATGAATGTATTGAGTAAAATTGATACTATTCATACATAAAACAAAATAAAAAACAGCATTTTCATATGAATTTGTGCAATTTTACTTAATGGTGGTAATGAGAGCTTTTTAAAAAAAAATATTTTCAAGCTGAGATTCAAAAGCCAAGTTACACATTCGACTTCAAATAATATGATGTAGATTCACCAGTTTTCGGGTTGTACTACCTTTTTGTTACTCCGTGTATAAATACGTGTATACCTTTCGATTAGTAAAAATAAACTATTGTGATTAAGAATTTAAAAAATATATATATATTTTTTTTACTTCAAAAACATTACGATATTTCCTCACAAAAAAGTGCCTCTGTGTGATGCGTAAGGTCCAAGCGAGGGGATGAGAAAGAAGGTTAGGAAAAGAGGTCTAAAGGGACTCCTTTGTGAGAAGAACGAACTCTAATACAGGACCTTCCCGCCAATAGGCCGCTATTGTCAGCAGTAATTCGCAAAACTCCGACAGTCGGGTAGGAAATCAAGGCTGATGTCAAAAAAGGACAGCTGCCGTGAAATGGTCGATATATTTTATTTGGCCAATATTGTCGAGTACATAATGTATACATACATATATGTAATATACTAGTATATCGATTCCTTCAGTACAAAATTATCTAACAGAAAGATGATGCTTCACAGCAGCATGAAAAAATCTCCCCACATAAATTTTCTAATATTTTTATTCATATAGAACTTAAAATATATTTACCAAATATATAACACACAATTTTGAAAATTTGTACGGGACAGAAAACTGAACAGTTTCTTATTCTTATTATTATTATTATAATAGATAAGTTAAATAGCGCCGTTTTAGTATAAATATACCTCAAGGGCGCTTCAAATATTGAATTAAATGGGAAATTTAAAGTGAATAAAAACTCAATTTCTAAGTAGAATATACAATTATCAAAATTAATCAAAAGATTTAAAGAACAAATGGGTTTTAAGTTCACACAAAAACATCACTTCACTCTCACAGTTGCGCACTTCCGGTGGGAGAGCATTCCAAGCCACAGGGCCCGCAACCGCAAAAGCGCGCTCCCCAAATTTTGTGCGCTGATTGCGGGTCGGTACTAAAACCCTGCCTATAGCTGTAGATGTAGCTGATCGAAGTGTGAGACGTCTATCAGCTAGTTTATCTGGAATACAAAGCTCTTTTAAATACAACTATCGTATGTTTGCGCACAGGAAATTGCACATATAGCTAGTAATGTAACTAAATATGTGTATTTGTTTAAGCGCGATCGTAAGTTTTTATCGTATGTTTGCGCACAGGAAATTGCACATATAGCTAGTAATGTAACTAAATATGTGTATTTGTTTAAGCGCGATCGTAAGTTACTATCGTATGTTTGCGCACAGGAAATTGCACATATAGCTAGTAATGTAACTAAATATGTGTATTTGTTTAAGCGCGATCGTAAATTTTTATCGTATGTTTGCGCACAGGAAATTGCACATATAGCTAGTAATGTAACTAAATATTGTATTTGCTTAAGCGCGATCGTAAGTTACTATCGTATGTTTGCGCACAGGAAATTGCACATATAGCTAGTAATGTAACTAAATATGTGTATATTTGTTTAAGCGCGATCGTAAGTTACTATCGTATGTTTGCGCACAGGAAATTGCACATATAGCTAGTAATGTAACTAAATATGTGTATTTGTTTAAGCGCGATCGTAAAGTTTTTATCGTATGTTTGCGCACAGGAAATTGCACATATAGCTAGTAATGTAACTAAATATGTGTATTTGTTTAAGCGCGATCGTAAGTTTTTATCGTATGTTTGCGCACAGGAAATCTAAAGCGTTCGGTTTTTGTGACGCATCTATCTCTCTTCCACTCCATCGGCCGATGCGTCCGAGTAGCAAGGAGACAGCAGCAGCACACAAGCTACAAAGTGAAAGTGAAATTAACAAGTTCAAAGCGCGTTTAGAAACCGATAGCGCTGATCGGAGCTTTTTATTATTTTTTTAATGTAATAATTCATCATACCATATCCGCTCCCTATGTGGAGCATATGGAATCCACAAACTGCCTCCAGGCCAAGCGTTCGGCCGCCAGCTCCCGTGCATCCTCCCAAGTCAATTCCACGTCCCGCAGCTCTGACGCAAACTGCCGAAGAACTGTCAACAGTGGACGACCAGGACGCCGAGAACCTGATGCGCCTTGTAAAATAGGCAAGCATGGTGGCGGCTCTCGGGAGGCATACGTAGTATATGGCCTAGCCAGCCGAAACGCCTTCGCCGGATGACAGTAGATACCAAGGGCTGCTGTGTCCGTTGCCTCACCTCTGTGTTCCTTACAAAGTCAAACCACCGCACACCTAAAGTTCTTCTAAGACACCTATTTTCAAAACTCAGAAGTCTGCTATCTTGGGCCCTGGTTAGGTGCCATGATTCGCAGCCATAGAGGATAACAGGTAGAAGTTATTTTATTTTTTTTTTTTTTTTTTTGTGCCATTTCTTATAATGCCGACAAAGCCAGGGGGATCTGGGCAATAATTATGCAATGTAATTAAAGATCTGTTTACAATCGTAGTCCTCGAATTTCTCCCGGGAACCAAACAATGATTTTTTTTACATACATTCACCAGAAGAATTTATTTTTTTAAGAACATCATTTAAAAATAACGATACAAATACGATTATGGTCGGTATCTAAAACGCGTGAAAAATGACTAAATGCCTGGGAAAAAATTGAAGACTACGATTGTATGGAGGAACGGCCACGGGTCACGCGACCATCGATCCTCTTAAACAGGCTTTGTTGTTTCCCTTTTCGACAGAAGGGCGCTCAGTCGATATTACTTATACAATAAGCTCACGAGGTGAGAAATAATAAGCTTACCGCCTTTGAAGAATTCTTTTTACACTTTTTTCGCTTTACTCACTTATTTAGGAAAAAGCACTAAGTATCCTTTCTGTAAATTTAACAACTTCTATATTTTGCTTCTTAGGTTAACATTGATTTAACATGTTTTTTAAATGCGCAAATGTCTTTATTTTTGGAACAAAAAACGCTGAAATTTTTTGCAGAATACAGATTATGTTTTTCTGGGTTATTGTGCCGTGTTTGTGGGCTTTGTGTTGCCGACGTTTCGGAGCCTATTGCAGTGTCCATCCTCAGGGCTGATGTTCGAGTACATATCTTGTGTGAATTTAAGTGTGATGAGTTTGAACATTAAGAAGTTTGTTTGTAAACTTTGAAATTTCAAAATGCATGCTTACTAATCTTCGAATAAGAATTTCAGAGAAGTGACACTATTAATAGGCATCTACGTCATCACTAGACATCTACGCCACACGTTTCGTGTATTGGCCTAAGTGCTGGGGTCTTCAGATGGTGGAATTTGATAATAAGTGGTGTTATGAAATCAACTCTAGGAAGCGCATTTTTGTAGAAAATTTGTATGGAGACGCCCCTTCTAGTGAACTCTTGGTCGACGGTACAAATACATATTGTACCTAAGTTGCGAAGATATTCGGATGATAATATTTTGATGGAGTGTAAAATCAGATATTTAATAAAAGAAATGCAATTTAAAAAATACAAAACAATCCTGTAATTATCTAAACAGTATTTCTATTTAAAAAAATGTAATTAAGTATTAATTGTGAATCAGAACGTAATTTCGTATTAGATTTTCGGTAAATTTATGGTACGATTTTTTTTTAAATTCTCACTTTCACACACTATTTTTAAAAAATTAAATCACGCTTTCATACAATAAAAATTACCCAACTAAGTATTGCTCTATATGCTATAGTTTTATGCTGGGAAGTAAACACTATTATTAATTATTTATTATTAATATCTTATTTAAATATCCAAAAGCTCGGATTACTGTAAAATCCTTCCTGTTTACCTGTTTTATATTTAATCCTTAGAGATACAAACAGCAATGTACAATAAAAAGCTTTATTAAATATCTCTTGTGTCCCATTGGGCATCTGTAGGCTGTATGTCCTGCCTTGGACAGATATAACAGGTCCTGCCTTGGAAAGGAGATTTATTTCCCACTAATCCGTTCTTACAGTTTGACGTTTCGCCTCCGCGTTTTTCGTCCTTTTTCATTTTATAAATCGTAAGAGAATTTTGGATGGTTCATTATTTTAAATACCAGAATCAACCATTTTCGGTATAATATTTATTTATTCAATGAAGGCATCATAAGGCCGGTCTGTTTAGTTGTTAGCCCTATTGCAAAAATTATGATAAAGATTTTAAGGAAAAATTATTAAGGCTGTTCCTAAAACCATAGAAATCTTAGCGTTTTCAAATTGGGATTTCAGGATTTATTAACAGAAGACAAAAATAATGATAAAATAACCACAAAAATAGCGTATTAGAAATGAATTAAATAATTAATTTTAAAAATGTCACATATTTATATTAGGTTTGCTATCATTAATTTGTAAAATTCATAAAAATTTCAGATAATGTATTTCTGGGATATGCATTAATCTTTCATTTACTATTGTTTAATTTGGCACGTTTTCTAATGGAGTTCCATCGTGGCTGCGCTACATACCTTATGTTATGGTGGTGATGCGGAAAAAGAAGGATGAAAGGTAGACTGAATGCTGTATGAAATGCGATCTCACAGGCCGAATGTGTGGTAAGACTCTGTATGATAGGTGTACAAATGTCGAAATTAGAGCTGTGTTGCAAGGCTCAGATAAACAGTAGCGACAAATTTAAGGAATGGTCTGTTACGATGAGTTAGGACCATGTTGAGCGAATGGAATGGAAGAACGGCTAAAAAAAATATGAAGCACAGACACATCTTTTCAAATTGCAGTATGCGATATCACTAACTTCATTCGGTACAGTGCGACAGAATTTGTATGGCGACAAAGTTAGGAATGAAGTTCGCAATATCGCATGTCCGGAACTTCAAAAGTTGTGTCTGTTCTAGCCTACCAGGATAGGCCGTTAAAATCTACGAGCTTTTGTACAAATGGGTTGGTAAATCAACTGTCAAGTTGACTTACAATAAACGCAACTGCTTTTTTACATTTATTTACAAATCAGCGTTTTTAAGATGTTTGAGTGATTATATTAAGAAGTTATTTATTCCATGATTATATGATTAACCTTTGGCATTATAGTATGGCGTGTGGCATGGCACTTAATATCTAACTAATTTATAGTTAGGTACTTCCTAAGTAGCGAAATGACGAAACAATAAAAATGTGTACGAATACTTAACTACAACACGATAAATTTCTGTCAAAGGTAAAAGGACTTTTTTGCAAGAAAATACGAACCGAAGCCAAAAACATTGAATAACATCAAAAAAAAAAATATTTTGTATGGAGTTATATATGAAATATGCGTTGTCATTTATTATTTTATGGAATATTTTTTGACGCTATCTTTAACATTTTTGTGATGTAATGCTTAAATACTGTAGTGAATGATTATATAATTAAATATGGATGTATTAAAACACTTGATCCTTTTTATTATTTTATTTATCTATATTTTTAATGTTATACACACAAAGCTATGAACTGAGCTGTTAGGTACAATAAATTGATAATTTTTTTTATTTATCTCCTTTAACAAATACAATAATTAAAAAAAATAAGACTATGGAAACACGCATCTGATACAGTCTTAACGAGAAATAGTTATTCTCTCGAGACAAATATTTAAAAAAGGTTGTATTTCAGAAGGTGTAGAGCCTACCCCCTAAGCCTAAGACTAGATTTCATTGCAATAATGGACTACGGTGATTTTTTTTTATTTTTTATTATTATTTTATGTCCGTAATTAATTTTTTAAATATCGTTATCGTAATTTTCCGCCAAAACAGGTCATTACATGGTAGGATGCGTCTTTATAATATATTTTAACCAAGTTTTGTATGTGCCTAAAAAATATATATATATATATATATTTTTTTTTTTTTTTCACAGAATTTTCAAATATTTAAAAAAAATACGGAATTTAAAAACATAGGAAATTTCCCCATTGGGATAAAACTCAGATCAAACCTTCTAAATAAAGTATTGCGGGAGTCTAGCCATTCCCATAATATACAACTTACCCCTATTCATTCTGCTTAGTAGCAAAACATTAATTCTACCTATAGGGGATGATAACCTGATATGCTGATGTTGGGGAAGCAATTATTCTTATGTAATTAAAGGTGTGTCTACCACGAAAACGGGTCGTGGTCCAGTGGTAGATTCTAGGACTCCGGATCGGAATCTCTAGGTTCGAATCCCACTCCAGCACAACTCGTTTTCCTGCTTTCTGACACAGTTATTTCCGTCTATTTGGGCTCAGACCAAAAATTTTAATATCCGTCAAATTTTCTCAAAAAATAATAATAATAAATAATTGAATAGGTTTGACTTTGTAACATTTTATTCACATTGAGAAAAAAATGCAAATTGTGTATAATAATGTACATATGTAAGACCTAATCAAATAAATAATTATGTTTGTAAAATAAAACAAAACTTGCGCATTTTTCTGAATTTTTTATACCTAACTAACTAACCATCACGCCATCATCATCATCAGAGGATAGAACGCCATACCACTCTGTCCTGACAGACTTCCTTTGCTTCCTCTACTTTCATACATCTTCTCATGCACATACGCCGATTATTCCGACTTTTCACATGTCCACTTTCAAGTACTTGACGTACTTGGTCATGCCATGTCTTTCTCGCCTTCCACGGCTTCTACATCCAGGCACACTTGCATTTAAACTTCTTTTAGCCGTTATTTCATCACTCATTCGCTCCACATGACCAAACCATCGTAAAAGCCCTTTCTTAATTTTGTCGATAATGCTTATCTCAGCCTTGCACTCTGCTCTAATTTCGACATTTGCACACCTATCATACATAGTCTTACCACACATTCGCCTGAGAGATCGCATTTCAACAGCATTCAGTATACTTTCATCCTTCTTTTTCCAACACCACGCTTCACTACCATACATAAGGGTTGGTACCAGAACTCCGTTGTGTACTGCCAATTTTGCTTCTTTCGATAAGTTCTTATTTGCCACTATCGATTTCAAGGTACCATTAACTCCGGCACTAACCCTTCTCTCAATGTCCTTATCCACATTTCCGTCTCTTATAACTTTTTTATACCTAATTTTTTTTTATATTTTTAATATGTTTTGTCAATTTTCTTGTATCTGGTAAATATTTCGTTGTCAGTTGTCAGAACAGTTTAGGTGCCAAAATTATAAATCCTTAGATAAATTTTAGAAACATGTGTTTAAAAAAATATATATTAATGTTTTATTCATGTTAAGCACAGTAACACTGATGAAATTCCCAATTCAAGTCATTTTATAGACGTCCACTGTTGACAATCCGTCGGCAGTTTGCGTCAGAACTGCGGGAGGCGGACCTGACTTGGGAGGTTGCACGGAAACTGGCGGCCGATCGCTTGGCTTGGAGGCAGTTGTGTGGAATCCATATGCTCCATATAAGGAGCGGATATAGTATTTATGATGATGATGACGATGATGATCATATTAAATTAAATCAAAACTTTGAGCATTCCTAACTCTGAATTCATAAAACGATTTGAAAATTTCACAACTTCCTAAAGATGGCACCATCGCAACAGGCCAGGAGAATTACATAACAGAAAACCGGAGCTTAAGAAAACATATTTTTAATTCGTTTTTTTTAAGGATAGAAAGCCACACTCCATCTAAAACACACAAAGTGTTGAACCGAAATTACATCGAGAAACTAAATTAGCCATTAAGATAGCCATTGTACCTCACTCCCATTAATTTGCACTAATAATTAATTGTTTGAAAGATCTCTCAGCTGCGTAGGGGTGGGTATTATAGGGCACACACTGCCAGGTAGCTATAATCTAGATAGAGGTCCATGTAACCGACGGCCTAACATCCAATCTCCTTAATGACCCCACTTCCAGCACATTTAGTCTGCTCTCATCTACGCCTAAGACGCTGAGTGCTTTTAGTAATTTTGTTGACAAAACAGAACAGTTTTTACGGAACGAGATTATTTTTTAAAGTTTTTTTCCCTCAAAATACTGTCTTTCGAACCGTTAAAGGTAGAAAAAATAGTAATAGTTTGACAGGTTTTTTCGGAATTTCATTGCAATAATTTACACACAATTTTATATAGATCAAGTTTGTTGCTATAATATGTCGTTCTGCGCTGCAATTCCGGTCGTAAACCCAAACGTCACTAGAAGCCCATTTCTCGCCGAACTGTCAAATCGCTGTCAAATCGTTTATCTCTCTAACCTTACTTATTCGGACAAGGAAGTTAAGGGAATCGGTAAAATGTCTTAAACCTTACTAGAATCGCACCCCTGACAGTTTTTACAAACACAAACCTTTGCATCCTCATGGCACAATATTTGTGAAAAAAGAAAGACTGTTTTTCCGATCGCCTTGTGTCCGTTTCCCATAAGGGTTGTCTATACTGAAAAAATGTGTGCAAATGCAGCTCCGTTAATGCATAAATTCTGTACCTTAAAGCTGAAATGCTGGGAATTCACGTTTATTGCAAATCTGAGTTATAAATAATGTCATTTTGTTCATATATTAATATTCTGTAAATGCTTTAATCATGGAAGTCCTCCAGTATACCATTATTTAAATAGTTTGTTCTAAAACACCGGAAGTCAGGGTACTATTTTAAGAAGCTGAATTTCATACACTTTAACCGCTCGCTCTCCTGGACAATTTACCAAATGTGAATTCCAACCTTTTAGCTTCAGGGTACAGAATTAAGGAAATGTTATGCTATTCATTTGTGGTAGTGCCGCATATTATCAAACGTGGCGTATTTCCCCACTTTACTCTATTAATTAATTGCTCCTTTAAATGAAATTTAAAAAATTCATATGACATCGCAAATTTTTTTTTAAAAATCCCTTGATATTGTAATTTTTCAATCAATTTTTGGAAATAAAAAATAAAAAATCGAAAGAACCCAATTGTATTGTGTCCTTTTTTGTATGGATAGGACGGTCTTTGGATTGGTTTTGTGATAAGGTACGGCAGAGGACGTATGAAATAGTGTCTGCCAGATAGGATGATAGTGTGAGATGCATACATGCATTCTGTTCCCTCCCCTTTTTTCCCTAAACCCCCCTCCATTGAGACTCTGACTGACCGCGGACGCACGGGTGGATGTCTGGGATGGGGGCCTGGCGAGGCAGTATGCCGGTCTCCGCACGGGTGGTAGTAATTACTAATAAATAATGATCGGGGTAGAAACTAACGTTTCCCTAATTTGGGCCGACTCTGGTTGGTTTGGGTGATGGAAACAATGACAATTATAATACATAAGCCGAGACAGTGGTAGGGGCAATGAAAGCATTTGTTCGCGTACATAACGTAAATTCATCCGTATTTTTATCACACTAACAATCTTAAAATCGCGGTTTAGCTTGTTGAAAAAATCGGTAGAGTTGGCTGGACTGAAAAAAGACTCAATAGTCTTTAAAGCAGTCTAGGGAAAGGGTGGGGCTTTCATTGTTCTTACTGTAATAAACATTCAACCGAAGACAGTTTAATGCGCCTGAACATACATATTTATCAGATTATACTATTTCGTGTCACCCTTCCGCCAATCGCTCGTTCCTCTCTTAAACCAAGAATTATACTTAGTTTAAGCTGGCATCCATCTGATTTGAATGTTCTAGAACGGGTAGATACTGCCGATTTCCGGATCGCTGGGCACTTCACTTCGGCTCCGAAGAGAGCCCATCACTATATTATAATACATAATAATATGAATAATATTTCCCGCGCATGAATAAAGATGAACCGCCGCCCTCCGCCATATTGGTCCCCCGTGCTATATATAAACGTTTGAATTTCAGAACAACAGAAGGGAGTGCCATTCTGTAGTCCGTCGATTTCAAAATTAACTGAGAATCTCTGAAATAAATTTTTAAAAAAACAACTGAGTTATGTTATCAACATAACTCAGCGTAGTAATAATAACAATGGCATCGAAGAAAATTTAAAAAAGTCAACATTTGTGAAATCGCTAAGATAGGATTTTATGTCGATACTTATATTTTTTTTATATCGACATAGGAAAGGGATAGAAACATGTTTCTTGGGCAGAAGCGTGGCCGTCGGTTTGAGCTATGGCGTGGTGTTTTAGTTTATTTTCAACAAATTAAGACTTGGTTCAATATAGCATAGTGGTGCTTTATTATAACTTTACTAATACAACTATTTTATAACATTTAATACTACTACGTCAACACAGATGGAAGAATTCTACCTGTGGAAAAAGTCGAAAACTATGTTTATCTTACAATTTGACATCTCAACAGAGACGAGAAATTTGGAAGGGAATTATGATATCTAGGCGTTTACAGGGCTTATGACCTGTAATTGCCTGGGTTAAGTGGCCACTTGATGTATTACAACATTTTCCCATTTCATTGTTTATCTTGGTCACAAAATCACCATCGGCAGAGACAATCAGACCAGCGAGGTGGATAGGAGGATAAATCTCTCTTGAGTGGCTAAATTCCACATATCCGAAGCTCCATCCCCAACTCCCTCAAGACTCGAGTGTTCAACCAATTCATTCTGCCCGTCCTTACTTACGGAAACTTCCTTAACACGGAAACAATGACTCTGACCAAGAAATCCTCCTTTAAGTTGCACAGAGTAGCATGTAGAGAATTATGCTTAGAATAACATTAAGAGACCGAAAAAGGAACGATTGGATCCGACGCCAGACAAAGGTCTGCGACGTGGTGCAGCGAATTACTTGGTTGAAGTGGAAATGGGCCGGTTGATATAGCCAGAATGATGAACGACAGATGGACGACGAAACGCGTTCTGGTGTGGAGACCGAGAAATCAGAGGCCTCAAGGACGTCCACCGATGAGACGACATCAGGAAGTCTGCTGGAAGACAATGGATCGGGAGGAGTGGAGACGGCAGGGGGAGGCCTATGTCCAGCAGTGGACCTCAACTGGCTGAAATGATGATGATACTACTACTATAACAACTAATTTCCCTTATCCGCACCCAATTGTGCATAAGGCACTGCATTAGTACACCAAGTGCAGTGAATCTTGATAATTTGTAACATGAAGGTAAGATGATCTTACGCTTCAGTACCTCCAGCCCAAGATATAGCATAATATGAAATATGTTGATGTGGAAATCACATTCATATTTAATCTACAAAAGATGATCAACATACGAAGTATAGTAGTAGTCAATCAGTGACAAAATGCCACACAATTCCAGTGCGAGGCCCCTTGGCGTCATTCTACTCGAAGAGTTTTGTCTGTGACTTTGAAAATGAAAGATAAGAACGTCGTAAACGAGTGATGGCTGTTAAAAAAAAGAACGCCATCTCATACTTTTGTAGGGCTTAATTATTTTTTAACTTTTTTCTCGGGGAAGATTGTAACATTTTCTTTTAATATCTTTTCACTACATATTTCAACTTGTAAAATTAAACCTCGAAGTTTATTTACGATGCACTATTTCTTGAGACTAAATCCCTCTAACTACCGGCTGGCCTTATATAAAAAGGGACATCGCTTCTAGAAGGTTCGAGTTCGATTAACCGAGATCTTCTAAGCATTCTGCATCTAACTAGGAGCTTCCATGTAGTACATATCTCTCGTCGGGAATTGAACCCGCAACCTTATGCATGGTAGTCTAACGCGCTGAACACTACTCCACGAGGTGGACAAATGGACAAGGACTTACGTTGGTAGATACACCATGTCCCAGATTACCATCTTATCTACATCTATACGTATCGCAGTTGTGACACGTCCATGACAATAATAGGCTTGTAAACAAAAAAAAACAAAAATGTATAAAAATAAAAATGTATAAAAAAACTATCAGTGCAATCCGATTGTAAGTCTGATAATTAATAAGCGAGATACAATCATTTAAAGTTTGATTTTTTTTAAAGATTTTGTATGAAAAAACCGATCGTTTGTGGAATAAAAACTAATGATAGTATCTCGCTTATTAATTATCAGATTTACGAACGATTTTGCACTGATAGTTTAATGATTTCCTTGCTTTATTATTCTGGCATTCTACCAATACCGATTACCGTCATAATACGCGTCACAGCTGCGTTGTAGGTATATTGGTACTGGGCACAAGGATTTTATTTCCAATATCCTTCTCCGTCCAAAGATAAAACAGAAAAAAGCAGGTCGTTCCCATTCTGACAAGAAACCCTAACGCGCACTTTATAAGGACGGAAAACTGCACTGTTTCTTGTTCAGAAATCTGAACAGTCTTCCCAAAACACAGCGCGATCGTAATTATTATTATTATGGATAATTTATATAGCGCCGTTTTCGTATAAATATACCTCAAGGCCACTTCAAAATCGAATGAAAACTCAATTTCTGAGTAGAAAATACAAATATCAAATTAATCAAAAGATTTTGAGAACATATGGGTCTTAAGTTTCTTTCGAAAGATCACTTCACTCTCACAGTTACGCACTTCTGGTAGGAGAGCATATCCAAGCCACAGGGCCCGCAACCGCAAAAGCGCGCTCCCCAAATTTTGTGCGCTGATTGCGGGTCGCGGTACTAAAACCCTGCCTATAGCTGTAGATGTAGCTGATCGAAGTGTGAGACGTCTTTCAGCTAGTTTATCTGGAATACAAAGCTCTTTTAAATACAATTATCGTATGTTTGCGCACAGGTAATTGTATATATAGCTAATAAAGTAAATGCGTCATTAATTATTTTGACGTTTTTAAAAGCATACAATATACCTACCAATATTTGCTTAAACGCATGCATAAAAAAATATATTTACTCTCATGTCAGCCAAACGTCGCGTAGGACTTTCAATATTCCATACAGTTCGTGATTACATGCTTTGTGATTTTTTACTAGATTTTTTTGTATCCACAGAATAATTCCGGATGGAATTGCTCATTTGTAGAGCATTCTATCGGCTGCACGCGGAAGTGAAGGGGTAGTTTGGTGACGTCATACGACCCCCTGCCCTGCTCTGACTATGTACTACACCACTATGGTACTACGTAGTATTGTACCTTGTACCGGCCTAACCCTAACGACGGGGATTTTCACCTCGCGGAGTCGCTTCCGAATCATATCTCGCGGGAGACTGGATCATTTGTGCGGCCAAGTTCCTGCATTCTAGCTAAATTATTATCTTTACACTAATTTTTACTTGATGTATTTAAAAATATAGCCATTATTAACATTATTTTGCGTTTTTTATTTAACACGCCAAGAGAAAGATAGAAAAAATCACACCATTCACAAAAAACTTTCTTCCTAGTAGCGTGGTTTCAGACTGGAAAAAAATTGCCAAGCCTAATTGTCCACTCTATTACGGTCAACCAGTTCAGAAACAGTTTAGATGCAGAAGGCAGACAAGAAGCAGTACAAAAGCTGCCTGCCTATAATAATAAATAAAAACTTTTTGGCTGTCAGTAAAGTCGATTTACGGACGATAATTTTACGTGATAACAACATAAGAAAACATTAATGAAAAATAGCATAATTTTATGTATTAAATTGAATTATTATTACTGAATTATCATTATTTTGTATAATACAAAGCAGGAGTTAATTGAAAATTACATTTTTTTCCATAAATTATCATTTTTTTTGTTTTTTTTTCTTGTGTGCTGCTGCTGTCTCCCTTCTACTCGGACGGATCGGCCGATGGAGTGGAAGAGAGATAGATGCGTCACAAACCGAACGCTTAGGCCGATCGTGCCTCTCTATCGCTTGTTCCGCGCTCTCGCTTGCACACTCGGCTCTGGCGGAACGTGAAAATGAGTCATGCTTATTTGTGTGTGCAGCCGGCGTTCATCGATTTATTAGAGGTTATCACGTCAATAATAACATTACAATGTGCACTCATCAATGTTTCATGCAATTGATTTATGTATAATCCGTATTTTTTGTTATATTTTATAACGTAAATTTATAAAACGTGTTTTAGAGTTTAGAGGAACTTAATGACATATTGAAAATTTGGACTTCTCTCGTACACAAACAAATTACTCTGAGAGCAACCGAACTATCCGATAACCGATTTGTTTTCAACTGAAAAGGTAACATAAAAAAAGAGTATTTCTATCCAGTATTTATATACAAAATATTAAAAAAACACAAAAATAATTGTTTTTAGTAATCAGAAATATATAATATAAACCAGGCATTGACTGACAAACGTAACAGCACTGAAATAAAGCGGCTTTCAGGAACACAGCCTAAGGGTATATATATTTATAAATCTCCAGATTGATCAAACGCAAACGGTGAAAATTCTATTCAAAAGTCACCCCATAACAATCCGAAATACCCCTCTTCAGCTTTCTGGTTTCTCCGCTAGGTGCCTCTAGATCCCTTGAAAAATAAATAAAATAAAAAAATAAACCCAACTGAACCGGAACTGAAAGGAATTAGTTCAATTATTCTGTGATAACGAACATTTTTTATTTTCCTTTA
>JAGVSP010005350.1:0-11151 GCA_022494985.1 Micrasema minimum
GAAGCGATTGATTGATCAATCTTGCCTTCACGTAACAAATGATCAAGATTCACTATTGCACTTGGTGTATCAATGCAGTGCCCTATGAACTAGGGTGGCCCAAAAATGTTAAATTTCCCCCACACCTCAGGGCACCGCTAAGTTTTTTTACTTTAGTTGATAGTAGTTAAGTGCTAAAATTTCAATGTCCTAGGTGGAATAAAAGGCTATGCTCAATGTCTCCAAGGTTTTAAAATTTTTGTAATTTTCCCATATAAATGAATTTGAAAAAAAAAATTGTGATAGAAATACCAAGAAAAATGTGTTAAAGAGTTGAAAAAAATAGAACTATCAATGGTTGTTTGTGAGGAGTGCTTTTATTCAAGTGATTATTTTGGACTTTTTGTGAAAATATGGCTTTGTCATCTACTGTAACACGTCAAGCGGACTCTATATTCTTGATAGGTGTCAAAACTGTCTTCCAATTAGAATATTAGCTTCAAACTGTACCTGAATACTTGTTTTAGCACTGATAAAAAAATTAGTGGGTGCCCAGACATGTAAACTAGTTTGAAAATTTTTAATATATAATATGGGCCCTAGGTATTGACGAAACCTTCATTTTTGGTATACTAACAAAGTGCCGTATGCACCACGAGATGCAAAGGGAAAACAGCAGCTACTTCTACTTTAGCACACCCAATGGTGCATAGAGCACTGTATTGGTACATCAAGTGCAGTGCATCTTGATCATTTTATTACATGAACAGTCCACGTATAAAATATTGATAAGAAAATCACATTTATATAAATATTTCATGGGAATCGAACTTGCGACCTCATGCACGGTAGCCAAATGCGCTACCACTGTGTAAATCTTGAATTATCCCCTCCCGACGGCCAGATTCTAACAACGAGTCTCATTCGAATCAATGTTGGGGTCCCCGCTGGTCCGGAATTAGGGGTTGGCGCTCGGCGGCGCGGGGCTGTCCGAGTCGCCCTCGTCCATGGGCGCGTACATGGAGTCGTCCAGCTCGGCGCGCGCCTCGGACGGCACGTAGGCGGGCGCCAGCGGAGACACCACCACGCCGTCCCACACCGTGATCTCGCAGCTGATGTCCTTGCCTGGAACAAATCAATTACAGATTTTATTTACTTATTTAACCCTCGCCTTGCGGTGACTTAGCCCGCGCTCCAAAATCTCACTAAATAATCAAAATATAACTCTGGCATTTTTGCTAATCTTCAATCAAATCTTTTTACATAGGAAAAAAAATTTGATACAAATAAGAATTGTAAGTAATTACTGAAAAAATCTTTTTTACCTGCATGTTTCAGAAATTTCATACGAACATTATAACATATAATTTGCAGTAAACGGAGGACTTTATGATTTTTTAATGCGTTTTTAAGCTTAAAAAAAATAAAACTGAGTTATTTTTTAATTTTTTTATTATTATATTTATTTAGTACTATATATAATTTTACATACGCTAATATTATTACATTACACTTAATTATTTTTTTTCCAAACTATTCTTATCTACACTAATATTTCTCACACTTGGCCCTAAATAACTTAAAATTTTGTTCATTTTTTATTTCTTCTGGCATCTCCTCATGCATTTTAATGCCCTTATACATGAGACAATTCAGTGACATAGTTTTTCTTTTCTTTTCTAATCTTATATTTCTTGAACCTATTGTTGAATATTTATGAAAAAAGTCATTGTTTTTTGATTTGTTTTGCAAATATCTTGGAATTATCCCTTTAACAATTTTGTTAATTTCATTAGCAACATTATATTTAATTCTTTGGTCTACTGACATAATATTATGACAGACAGAGATACTAACTACACACTGACAAAAAAACAAAAATTAAATGAAAAGCCTCACCGTCCTCAAACTCCTGCAGTCCAGCACGTAGGCGTGCCCGCCCCTGGAGAGCACCCGCAGCAGGGTCTGCGCCGTCATGGTGACGCGGTCCTGCTGCTCCGGGGTGAGCGCCCCGTGCGCGCCCCCGCCGCGCCCGCGCGCGCTCGGCGCGCCCGCCGACCCCGGCAGGTAGAAGCCGGAGGACAGCAGCTGTAGGACGCGCCTGGACAGAGAAATTAAGGTAAATGGAAAAGTAGTAGATAGTGGTAAAACACATTTAAACCAACCCTTGTGTATTACACCTAACTAACTAACCATCACGCCATTTCCCCGTAGGGGTAAGCAGAGAGGATAGAACGCCATACCACTCTGTCCTGACATACTTCCTTTGCTTCCTCTACATTCATACATCTTCATGCACATACGCCGATTATTCCGACTTTTCACATGACCACTTTCAAGTACTCGACGTACTTGGTCATGCCAGGTTGTCTTTCTCGGCCTTCCTCGGCTCCTACATCCAGGCACACTTGCATTTAAACTTCTTTTAGCCGTTCTTTCATCACTCATTCGCTCCACATGACCGAACCATCGTATAAGGGCTATCTATTAATTTTGTGGATAATGCTTATCTCAGCCTTGCACTCTGCTCTAATTTGGACATTTGTACACCTATCATACAAAGTCTCACCACACATAGATCGCATTTCAACAGCATTCAGTCTACTTTCATCCTTCGTTATCCAACACCACGCTTCACTACCATACATAAGAGTTGGTACCAGAACTCTGCCAATTTTGCTTCTTTCGATAAGTTCAGTGCTACATAAATTATCCATAATAATAATACTACATATGCCTCCAGAGAGCCTTAACCATGCTTGCCTATTTTACATGGCATCGTGTTCCCATCGTCCTGGACATTCACAGTTAGCTATCCACCATCAGTTTAATTCTAAGACACCTTCTAAAAACGAATAAATTCTGCTATTTTGTTGATTGATTCGGCATTCACTTTGTAACACTTCATAATGAATTACGATTAAATAAAACCATGTTATGTGTTACTATTGGTTTATTCTATAGAAATAGAATTTACCTACACTACCTGGTTTTCGGGAGTAAAGTTCTCCCATCAACTTGTGGCGGAAACAATGACGTCACGCACACGAAGACAAAGGAACAAACACAAAACCGAGCACCTCCGGAAACACTCGGGTACCTACGAGAAGCGTTTTGACCCGTGCGTGACTACACGCGAGTTTGCCGCGCATTCCTCCCGCCAAATTGTGGGAAATTAAATTCACTTTTATTCTAACTATTTTCAACATTCCTTTTCAATAATAATTTAATTAGTTAAGTTTTTTGTATTAGTTTCTAGATTTTGTGAAATAAACGAGTATTATAAAACCGTAAGTACGTTTTCATTTCTCTCTCTGTGCACCCACATAAAATCTGGTATACTCACAAATGTATCACTAAATGAGGAAATCCACTGCTACCCGGAATTGAATTTTAAAAATGCTTTCGTGTAGACGCGAATATTTAAAAAATTTTGAAGTCGGATTAAATATCTCAATAATTTACCCAAAAATAAATAAAAAATGTTGAAAATAGCATTAATTTCAAAATCTTAAACAATGACGTCACTCCTTGTATCTAAGTGTAGTGTTTTCCGTTTCCGTTTTTAAAGATGGCCGCCAATCTTTCTCCCTAGAACAGCTGTTGACAGTTTAAGTGACAGTTGGCTGGAGAAATCGTTTGCATAGATTTTTGACAGTTTTGTTATTGGCTGGAGAAATATGTTAGCCGTGCCATGCCGTTAGCCACTAGTTTTATGACGTCACTCCTGCAAAAATGACGCACTTGGTACATAGTAGTATTTTGGCGCGGTATTTGAAATGTGCTACTTTAAAAAATCGTATCTTCATCAATAACTTACAAAAATATATAATATATATTTTTTTTGCTTAGTTAAATAGTACGTTTATAGAAAAAAAAAAAATACTTTAGAAAACAGTGGATTCCCTCATTGGTCACCACAATAACCAAAAACTGGTGAAAAGACACTTCTTGAAAAGACACAAAGACAGTGTCTTTTCACCAGTCGATGGGAGAACTCTACTCCCGAAACCAGGTAGTGTAGGTGAATTCTATTTCTATAGAATAAACTAATAGTAACACATAGCATCGTTTTATTTCATCAAAATTCTGCTATTTTGCCATAACTCGCAGCCATTTAATGGCGGCACTTAGTTCCATAGACAAAGGTTCCTGTTCACCTGAAGGCCACATTGATGGGCAGAGGCTGGCGCGTGGGATAGTTCATGACGGCGTAGTGGGCCAGCGTGTCCAGCAGCCACGGCTTCAGCGGAGACAGCCCGACGTGGCGGCGGCACAGATCCTTCAACAGCCTGATGAGAACCTGAATATAAAGAGTAGTACATTAGTAGTATGGTCAGAACACACGCAATATTCCTTCATTATATTATTTTTGCGCTTTATTAATTTTAAATAAAATACTCCCATTGTAAACATAAATTATAACTTTTTGAATATACAAACATTAGAAAATAGAAGAATATTAAATGATTTGCTCTTTCTGTTCAAAGTATTAAAATCTATGTTTGATTGTTGTCAACTAACCAATTTAATTAGCATATGAGTGCCTGGTCGAGTTACCCGTAGTAATGCACTATTTTACTGTAGCCAATCATTGACCAATTACAGTGCTAACTCACCGACACGAAGAATGCACGCACTGGCTAACAAGTATACTTACAATATTGATGTTTTCAACACAAATCTAGTGCATTTTAGGGAACAGTGTCTGGATGCCATCTCTGGCGGTAATGAATAGCTACCTACTGTGTAATCATTTAAAAATGTCTATGTAAAAGCCCTATTCTAATGTTTGTATATTCAAAAAGTTATAATTTATGTCACAAATTCAGAACGTTCGACATAGTCTTTTCACATAGTAGCAGCATCGAAAATCTTCAATACAATTGGGTTCTTCCCAATTTTTTATTTTTTATTTCAAAAAATTGATTGAAAAATAACAATATCAAGGGAATTTTTTTTTAATTTTTACGATGTCACATGAATTTTTTTAGCGCGGTTTGAAATAGCGCTTTTTCAAATCGCTCACAAAATCCTCCATTTGGCGCGCATGCGGTGTGACGTCACAGCAATATAGGCGCTCACTACGGAATGAATTTCACGCCTACCACGGTGGACGGGTATGATGTCATTAGCCAATAACGGGCGTTAAAAGTCACTCGTAATTTCGTGTTTTTAAAACATAAATTTATAGCGACCTCCATAGCGTAATGGCTAAGACGCTGGACTCACGATACGGAGGTTCCGGGTTCGATTCCCGGTGAGAACAAAAAAATCAAAAGTGATTTTTCTCAAGCCTGGGTGTTTGTAATGTTTTCCCCTCTGTAATTGGGCCTCCAGTGGCCTGTTGAGGTGGTTAAAAAATAAATAAAAATAAAATAAAAATAAAATGAAAACAAAATTTTTGATCATTGTGTTTTATATCGTTGGAATTGTAAAAATATACATTAAATATTTATAACGTTTTTAAGAATATTCGTGTTATCGGGAAGAACCCTATTGTAATGTTTTTCTATTTATAAAAACATTTACCTTAATAGAAGAGTGGTGTGCGTTTTCCTCGAACCACATGGTGTGGCCGATGGCGCTGGAGTGGCCTCGCAAGATATCGTACGGTAGGTGAACCTGGCAACATCATATTTCATATTCATTATACTGTTTACAAGAGACGGAAATGTGGATAAGGACATTGAGAGAAGGAAACAGAGTTAGTGGTGCCTTAAAGTAAGAACAATTGGCAGTAAACAACGGAGTTCTGGTACCAGCCCTTATGAATGGTAGTGAAGCGTGGTGTTGAAAAACAAGGATGAAAGTAGACTGAATGCTGTTGAAATGCGATCTATGTGTAGTAAGACTATGTATGATAGGTGTACAAATGTCCAAATTAGAGCAGAGTGCAAGGCTGAGATAAGCATTATCCACAAAATTAACCTTTTACGATGGTTTGGTCATGTGGAGCGAATGAGTGATGAAAGTACGGCTAAGAGAAGTTTAAATGCAAGCGTGCCCGGATGTAGAAGCCGAGGAAGGCCGAGAAAGACATGGCATGACCAAGGACTTTAAAGTGGACATGTGAAAAGTGGGAATAATCGGCGTATGTGCGTGAGAAGATGTGTGAATGTAGAGGAAGCAAAGGAAGTATGTCAGGACAGAGTGGTATGGCGTTTCTATCCTCTCTGCCTACCCCTACCGGGAAATGGCGTGATGGTTAGTTAGTTATTAACTCCCATATAAAAAATTAAAAAATACGATGAAGATTCACCAGTTTTCGGGTTGTTCTACGAGTTATGTTCCACCCTGTATAGCTCAATTTATAAATTGAGCGAACGGTTCTTTTTTGCAATAAAAATATGTATATTAGGGGTCCGTTATTTTTCAACTTGATTATTATTTAATGCATAGGACCCACTTTCTTTTGTATTGCTATATAAAACACTTGTTCAGAAAATTTCAGTTCATTTGGAGTACAGTAACCCGTGCCGACTTGCATCGGAACATGTTTCATACAACATGAAGGGAATCTCTTAAATTTTTGAAAAACTTTGAGGCCTCGTCGGCACGAGTCAAAATCATTGTACACATATGAAATTTCGTATCTGAATAGGCCATAGTAATTGCAAAAAAGATAGAGGGTATGCGCTTTCAAAATCGAAAAAAAAATATTATTTGGTCATATAAGGGACACCCTAATATATATTCTCTCTTCCTCCTACCCTGACTCACCTCCGGCTTGAGCTTGCGCAGATTCTGGTTGATGGTGGAGACGAGCACGCGCACCGTGGCGGCGCCCTGCGTCACGCTGAACCCGCCCGCCTCCAGCTCCACCTGCACCGCCTCCTGCTTCGCGCCGTCCTTCTGCAGCTCCTCCGTCACCTGAGGACACACCACACCTTCAATCACCCCCGTTCTGACAGAAGCGATAATACCACAACTACTCTCCCTCACCCATCCTCCCGCCCACGGATTGTCAACAGTGGGCAACCAGGACGCCGAGAACCTGATGCCTTGTAAAATAGGCAAGCGTGGTTAAGTTCATTTTAAGGTTACAGTCATTTTATTACATGAAGGTCCGGTCGGGGAATGAGTTCGTGGCCTTCGGGGAAAGAAGTGTGTGCGGAGGGTGCATCCCCCGCCATGTTCCTCTTCTACCCGCTCGCCCCTAGGTCATGGGGACATTTAGTGATGTGCGTACTACTGCCGATTCGGATCGCTAGTTTATTTTTGAAAATATCTCGGGATTCCGAAACCCGGCAGTTCTTTTTTTTATGGGATGGTATACAATTGAAATTGGAATAAGAGGTTTTATTATTGCTAAGCGAATATAGTTTACATGTGGTCAGGTCTATTGTTTGTGTTAGGTTGAGACATGAATGGATAGATAGATAATTTAAGACGTTTTTTTACTATGGGTGAGTAAAGTTATGGGTGCAATAGCAACCGCAAAAGCGCGCTCTCCAAATTTTGTGCGCTGATTACGGATCGGTACTAAAACCCCGACTATAGTTTGTTGTACTACAAGTTTTGTTACACCATGTATAATACCACCTCTTGTGATAATTTATTTATTTCAGTTATTTAGAACATTACAAAAGAAAAAAAAAATCCAATTCATTCTAAATACAAATCCTACTAAATACAATACAATAATAAATCATACATGAATAGATCTGATAGTTATGTTAGAATAGTGATATAAAAAAGTATAGAAAGAAAAATTAAAAGTTAGAAAGTGCTTTCCTAACGGAAGACCCACTGTCGTGAAATAAGTCGACATCCGAGGTGATGCGATTAAGTAACAAGATTGCTCTACCAACAGGCATAACCATTGGCAGGTTGGTTCTGCATATTGGCAGGTAAAACAATCCATGCTGTCTTTGTGGAAGATAGTTATCAGGTACGAACAGACCTACATCCATCAGAATTTGTGAGTTATGTATGCGACCACCAATCACCTGAAAGAAGTGAACACCTAAATGGACGTCCCTCCTCCTCCATAATGACTGATAGGCTAGCATCCCTAGTAAATAGTCGGTAGGGAAGAGCCAAGGATAATATCCATACTCCTTTAGGTACAGATAGCGCAGAAATTTTCTTCTGTACTCTCTTTACCATCAAAGAGTATCTAGCCTCATGTAGCGACCAAATGACGACTTATGATGACTTATCAGGGATTGGATGTCCTGTAAATCAGCTGTTGTCTCTGAGAGATGAAAAAGGGGCAAAGCATCCGTTGTAAGTGTTGTACCTTGACGGAGAGCCCCTCCACCGCCTCCTTGGTGGGCAGAGACTTGAGCACGAAGACCAGCTCGGCCACGCGGTCCCCCTTGACCATGGTGCCCTGCTTGAAGGCGCCCACGTGGCGCACCGTGACCAGCTGGAAGGGCGCGCCGTCCCCGGCCGGCGCCACGGCAAGCTGCTCCACCACGGACTCCAGCTTGGTGACCAGGTTCAGCACCGTGCTCTGCTCCTCGGGGGACGGGGTCAGCTCCGCGTGCCGCTTCAGCAGCGCCTGCAATAGTGTGGCCCATATTATATATTCAAAACTAGTTTACATGTCTGGGCACCCACTAATCCCTTTATCAGTGGTAAAACAAGTATTCAGGTAAAGTTTGAAGCTAATATTCTAATTGGAAGACAGTGCTCAAAGGTATGTAATATTAAGAAAAAATATGAAAAAATCTGGCATTTCGAGGGTTGTTCTAAATGAAGTACAACTACCTGGGAATGTAGTAAAGTATAATATTGATGATGAATGGTAACTAATTTCAATCTAGATATTGGTTCTAAATCTTTGACACCATCAAGAATATAGAGTCCGCTCTTGACGTGTTTTAGTAGATGACAAAGCCATATTTTCACAAAATGTCCAAAATAATCACTTGAATAAAAGCACTCCTCACAGACAACCATTGATAGTTGTAATTTTTTCAACTCTTTAACACATTTTTCTTGGTATTTCTTCCACAATTTTTTTTAATGGGAATATTACAAAAATTTTAAAACCTTGGAGACGTTGAGCATAGCCTTTTATTCCACCTAGGACATTGAAATTTCAGCACTTAACTACTATCAACTAAAGTAAAAAACTTAGCGGGTGCCCTGAGGTGTAGGTTAAATTTAACATTTTTGGACCACTTTAGCCTGCACCCAGACAGCACTATAGCACTATATAGGGTAGCTAAAAGAACATGTTCGGTTCAAATGAGGTACAGTGGAACATAAAGCGTATACAAGAGAAAAAAAAGCAAACAATTTGGAAATGGAAAGTTGAAGTTCTGTGGGAACCATTCGTCCGAAGTCCAAATATAATTCAGCTTCATCAGTTATTACTACACGAGTAGGTAGTTCATAGAAAATCGTTGGCTGACACAGGCAGTATGGACTTTGAACACAAATGTTTATCCCCACCATTTAATTTATTTATTTAATAACAGGTGGCAGTGCATAATGGAGTTCTGGTACCAACCTTTATTTATGGAAGCAAAGTACGGAGTTGGAAAAATAAGGATTAAATTAGACTAAATGCTGTTGAAATGCCACCTATGTGTGGTAAGACTATGTATGATAGGTGTACAAATGTCCAAATTTAGAGCAGAGTGCAAGGCTGAGATAAGCATTATCCACAAAACTAAGGAGGGGCTTTTACGATGGAACGGTCATGTAAAGCGAATGGATGACGAAAGAACGGCTAAAAAAATATAGGATGCGACTGTCCCTGGACGCAGAAGTCGAGGAAGGCCGAGAAAGACATGGCATGATCAAGTAAAAACAAGTACTTGAAATGAGAAGATGTATGAATGTGGAGGAAGCGAGAGAAGTATGCCAGGACAGAGTGGTGTGGCGTTCTATCCTCTCTGCCTACACCTTCAGGGGAAATGGCGCGACGGTTAGTATAGTTAGGATCAGATCAGACGTATTATATACCCGCAGTTAAGTATTTGTTCATTACCTGCGTGAACTCGTGGTCGTCGGGAGCCGGGCGCACGCGCGGGAAGGCGAGGTCGCACAGCGCCAGGTCAAAGGTGGGCCGGGGGGAGGGGCGCGGGAAGGGGGGGCCGCGGCCCGCCGCGCCGCATGCCGCGCCCGCCGCCGCCGCGCGCCCGCGTGTCATGTCTGCACACAAAACAAAACGTACATATTTTGGAAATTCACATATCAACATAAAGTCAAATACTTAAATGGAACATACTACTACATTCTCTTACTGCATTGGTACAGGAGATAACACTCTGTATTTTTTTTTTTTTCATTTTAAACGCCTATACAGGCTTTTCATAAAAAGAGAATACAAAAAAATATTAGCAAATACATAAAAATGAAAAATATATAATTATACATAATATGCCTTAAATACACAATACAATGCTAGAGTTTATTACAAAATGACTTGACTGATCCAATGCTGGAGTTGAAGAGATCAACACCCTCGCACACCAACTTGCCATTCCTTTGAATCCTATTTATGGCGTAATTATAAGCGTAATTTCTATTTCCGGAGTTTGGATCAAACAAACGGCAACTTCTTGTGGTGCGACCTGGTATATTCCTAGGCATCACACTTCCTTATGTACCAAATCATTCACTGTACAGGCTGCAAGACTATGGAACCATTTACCACGGGATGTGAAAGATGCTCCCTCCTTATTTGTTTTCAAGAAAAGTCTGAAGCATTACTACCTCTCCCCAAACCTTTTAAACAGTGATTCCCAAAGTGGTCTATATCGACCCCCAGGGGTCTATGACAACCTGCAAGGGGTCTACATCAGCGGAAAAAAAAATTGGGGGTCCACATGAAATGAAAATGGGGGTCCATGATAGAGAATCTCAGCATACACTGATAGTGTACCTATTTACTTACTATTATCTATCTTATAATATAAAAGACATATATACATTATTTATAAAAAGTACCTATGAAGTAAAAAAGAAACAGACTGGAGATCATTAGCCAGGAGATTTAAGATTAAAACCTTACAAAATTGACGCCAAATGTTGATAAATTTATTATAAAGCATCAGGTTCATCCTTCCCACATAAAACATTTACTTATTAGCTTAGTTTTTTTTATGTTACATTTATTTTATATAACAGATACTATATATATTAATTTTGAGTGAGTTTTAATTTAAAATTCAAATTAATAAATGAAAAAACTTGATTTTCCCCCCTTTA